>MU184157.1:123801-142146 GCA_016904865.1 Pissodes strobi | reverse complement strand
TTATTATTATTATTATTATTATTATTATTATTATTATTATTATTATTTGCCTCAGATTTCTCTGGTCTTAAAGTCTAGATCGGCTATTATTAGCAAGATATATACTACGATCCTATTGCTGTAGGAAATACCAGGCTATGTTTGTAGGGTCTAAAATAACCGACTTCTGCATAGTTCGGTAGGTCTTTTAGGGTATTCCTATGTCCCTTATAACGTTCTTTAAAGTCTTCGATGTTAGTCCCATGGCGGAGATGATGATCGGCACCACCTTAACAGTTGGGTAGATTGAGGTAGCACAGTAAGAAAAGGTGACTTAAAACAGCGTGTAATGAAAGAGCCCGCCACAAATCAGCTCGTAATTATAGCACTGTTATAAAACAGCTTTGTAACCGAACGATCGTATGTACCTATATAGCGCCATTAACAAAATTGTGGGTAACATTTTAGCAATGTAATAATAAAGACTATTTTTAACATTAAATCTGAAGCATCTGTTCTAATCAATTAATCAGTTTTTATTAATTTGACTAATAGTAAGTTTGGGTTAGTTTTAACTACAAGAATCCAAGTTAAAGTGGGCTTCTCTAGAATAATTAAAACTAACCCACATTATCATCAGATAAATTAAAGAGCCCTTCTAGTCCATTAATTTAGACCTTTCGCGCTTACCCTAAACCAATTCTACCCGAACTAACCAAAACTAACCACTAGTCAAATTAGAGGGCGCCTTATTTTTATTACTTTTTAGAATAGGCATTTAGTTACTGGCCCTATTTTAATACGTCGCTATTTACCAGAGATAAATAAATATTTTTTAAATTTAATCTCTGCGATTTACTTAGCACAATTTCAATGCACGTTATTTTAATACAATGCTAAAACAATTACAGCTTAGATCTTCAATAATAAAAAATAGTTGAACAATTTTACAATACGGCCATTTGAAGTTATAGGCACCAAATCGCATGCATTAATATATTGGCAATATGCTCTAAAAATTCCATCAGATTTCAAGAAATCGTCTGGAACACTAGTGACCACCACCACTTAAATCACAGTGTAGATGCGATTTTTTCCTATAATCCTTTCACCCTCCATGCATGAGGTATGCATCACGATTTACGATCCACACATTATCTGAAGCGAGCTTAATACTTGGTAAGAAGCATGAACAAATAGTGACGTCAATTTGACATAGAGTTTTTGATTAAACTATGACAGTGACATGTTGCCAAACTGTTTTGGCTAATTTAATAGTAAAATATCCAGTGTTAAACTGCATGTTGGATCACTTGATTCCAAATAGAAAGAAGAGAAAATATTGCGAATATGTCACGTCGAGGCACAGGTTCTTCAGTAACAGGTTTAAAAGATAAAATATAAATATGCATATTCTAACAGTAACCTCTGTACATTTAAGATCAAAGGAGTTCACAGAATAGGTCTTTTCGTGGCCCTAGAAGTGAACGAAGTAAAAGTGAGCATCAGCCTCGTCAAAAAGAAGGAATTGCTGCATCTAGGTAAACATTTTCTATTTGTTATATTCTTGTTTTAAATAATAAATTATTTTGTAGCTCACGCATAGTTGTACAAACAAAAAGTTTCTGGTAATGTATATGCCTGAGTTAAATATAAATATTTTTAATGACATGCCGATATTTAACGAAGAGTTTTATTAATTTCTTAAGACAGTATGAGTTATTAAAAAAAAAAACAAATCGGTACAATTCTTATGACAGGCGCAAGTGCACACATTTTGTCATGTGTGTGTAAACTCAAAATTAAAAAATCTTATCATAATCTACGGTAAACGAAATGTTATAACTTGGCCTAGTATTAAAATTCAAAATAATAACTCAGTTATTAGAATTTTGCAGAATATTGAACTAAAATGCTAAAATAGAAAAAGCATTATTTGGATGCGATAAAAATAAGAAGATGAGCGTTATGTTGCCATATGCCTTTTTAATTGCCATATTTGCACTGAATTTTAAATTTCTCCAATGGCATCATTCTAATTACGTCAGGTACAGATAATTTAAAAAAAAAACTGATACGACTTGAAAAATTCGTTCTTTATTTTGAGCAGTATATTCCTCTCATGAGGCTGACATTATAGGTAACCTGCGTTTTGACAAAACGAAATGTGATTTGACGTCCAATAAGGGAACTAATGGTCTGTTTAAAAGCAAAAATCGTAAGCGATAAGTGATGACCCCATTATTTATTTTGTACTTTGATAAATATCTCTTGGGAAAAATTTATATATTTAGGTATTATAGTATTCAATATTTCTTTTGTTTATCGTTGGTTGTTTTCATAGGTATTATGGTTAAACTTTTATTCATTTTAAACATAATATTTTAATTTAATTATTAAAACAACAAAAACCTAATTAATAAAGGGTGAATACAAAAAGAACCAGGTAAAAGCAACTTAGTATTTTGTGAAATCTCCATCTGCATCAATCACAGCTTGAAGTCTTCGACCCATGGTCATAAAGCGGGTGAAGTTTTCTTCAAGTGAGAATTCTTCCCATACTTCCTGAATATCTTGCCATAGCTCCTCGCTGTTCTGAGGCATAAAATTTCGTCGGTAAAGCCTTTTCACTATTATCCTTCATATGATTTCTATTGGGTTGATATCGGGACTGTTGCTTGGCCATGGCAAGATTTCAGTGTTGGCATTTTGAATATATTGTGTGACGATGTTCGAAGTGTGTACAGGGCAATTGTCTTGTTGGAAGATATAATTATTTCCAGGGTAAAACTGTTCTACACTGGGTACCATAACGTTCTCCAATATTTGAATATAAGTTTCACCAACAAATCGCCCCTGAATCGACCAGACAACTCCCATTCCTCGCGACGAAATCCATCCCCACACGTTTACACTGAAATGGCCTGCAGCCTGCAGCTCTATACCTGTCGACGTACCGAGGATTCAAACGCTGGTCGTTTGGTCTGTACACCTACTTTGCATTTTTTGAGGATTGGAATATCTTTTCGGCAGAAAATATGATCCTATCCCAAAACTGCTGTTCACGTGCTTGGTAACTGAGAGCAAAGATTAGTGCTTGTTTCTGTTGGAGAGTAAGTTCCGTATTTTTTTGCAGCAGCCCGGCATTTTAGACGCGATGCCGAAATTCTACGGCAGACTCTTGCTTGACTGTCCGGAAACTGCGAGAGAATCCTAGCATTCTTTGCACTTTCAAACGGGTCATTTTCCAGTACTTGAAGGAGTGCTTGATCTTCCTGAACTACACTTACTCTTCGTCTACCAGATCCCCGTTTCCTATCAAGCGTTTCTTCTTGTCTCCTTCTTTTATTAATAGGAAAAACTGTTGTCCTGCTTACGTTAAAATGTTGGGCTACCGCTGATAAGGACCAACCATCTTCTAACTTGGTTACAATTCTTGCTTTTAGCACTTAACTGGTATGTGGAGCCGTTTTAAAATGATTTTCACAGGTTGGGTCCGAGAGTAATAACCGCAGAGAAGCGACAATAGCCGTCGGCACCTTTGAAGTTGGAGTGCCAAGTTCAATTTGTCATATTTGACAGATAACAGGTTTAATACACTGGGAGGAATGTAATGAAGGGAAAAGAAATGCTATACACCGATAAAAAATGTAATTAATTACATGTTTAATATTTACCTTATTAGAAATGTACTATGAATAGTAATTATCTTTTAGGATTTCACGGTTTAACTCAGAGTTTAATAATTTTCGCGTTCTAATCTTTTTGAAGTGAATACTTTTTTGGTTTCATGGGAGTTATTTTTCAAGGTCGCATCATCACATGGTTTATGTTTTCGTCTCGCGTTACGAAATTTTCGTATCGTTGATTGGACGACCAACCCAAACTAACCAAATCCATTAAAATTGTTTATAGCGTATCGTAACCGGCTCAAATAAGTAAAATAAGTTGAGACTAAGTGAATCTAACCCAAAGTAATTCGGCGACTAACCCAAACTTACCAAATCTATTAAAATTGATTATAGCGTATCGGAACCGCTTTAAATGACTAAAATAAGTTGAGAATAACTGAAACTAACCGAGAGCTGAATCGACTACTAACCCAAACTAACCAAATCTATTAAAATTGATTATGACGTATCGGAACTTCCTCAAATGACTAAAATAAGTTGAGAATAAGTGAAAATAACCGAAAGTTGATTGGACGACTAACCCAAACTAACCAAATCTATTAAAATTGATTATAACGTAGTATCGGAACCGGTTCAAATGACTAAAATAAGTTGAGACTAAGTGAAACTAACCGAAAGTTGATTGGACTACTAACGCAAACTAACCAAATCTATCAAAATTGATTATAACGTATCGCAACCGGTTCAAATGACTAAGATAAATTGAGACTATGTGAAACTAACCGAGAGTGGATTGGCCTACTAACCCAAGCAAACCAAATCAATTAAAATTGTTTATAACGTATGGGAACCGCTTAAAGTTGAGAAGAAGTGAAACTAATGATTCATCATTCATTCAAATGATTAAAATAAGTTGAGACTAAGTGATACTGACTGAAATTTGAATAGACGACAAACACAAACTAACCAAATCTATTAAAATTGATTATAACGTATCGGAACCGCTTCAAATGTCTAAAATAAGTTGAGAATAAGTGAAACTAACCCAAAGTTGATTGGACGACTAACTCAAACGAACCAAATCTATTAAAATTGATTATAACGTATCGGATCCGGTTCAAATGATTAAAATAAGTTGAGGCTTAGTGAAACTAATTGAAATTTGAATCGATACGACTAACCGAAACTAACCAAATCTATTAAAATTGATTATAACGTATCGGAACCGCTTCGAATGACTAAAATAAGTTGAGAATAAGTGAAACTAACCGAAACTTGAATCGACGACTAACCCAAACTAATCAAATCTATTAAAATTGATAATGTATCGAAACCGCTTAAAATGACTAAAATAAGTTCAGAAGAAGTGAAACTAACCGAAAGTTGATTGGACTACTAACCCAAGCCAACCAAATCCATTAAAATTGATTATAACGTATGGGAACCGCTTAAAGTTGAGAAGAAGTGAAACAAACCGAAAGTTGATTGGACTACTAACCCAATCCAACCAAATCTTTTAAAATTGATTACAACGTATCGGAACCTGTTAGAGAGACCCATTTACATATTATTAAGATGAAAATAAAGTTTTTAAAACCATATACAGGGTGTTAAAGAAATTATTTTTTAGATGAATTCCAGTTTTTTTCGAACTATTACCGATATATGATCATATGCATATATCAATGTTATAAATACCATGTAATTACCTGATTATTTCGAACATTTCTAAAAAGTTTACATGTAAATAATGGTCAAATTAACTAATGTCATGAAGAATATATCGCACTATTTATAGAATTGATAAGACAGACACGTACTGGACAAACATTTTTTTATTTATCCAAACGGTTCGCAGATAATACTGCGTTAGTCTAAAGAGATTGCCATAATTACATGAATACTGCTACTAATTTTGACATAAATGATATTTGGCCAAAACTAACATATGTCAAAGTATGATATTAAATAAATTCTAAAAAATATATTAAAGCTCTCGCTGACATATAAACGTATAATATACAAAATAAACATGGCTACTTTTCCTGCAAGTAAAAAATATGTCAAAATATGATATTTAAACGTGTCAAAATGTTAAGGTAATATTTATTCAGTTGAAACAATTTGACATCTAAAACTGTCAAATATGACAGATGCAAAGGTCAAATTTTATTTGCCTACAACAGAGCATCGAAAAGTAAAACCTTTTTGTTAAACACTATTTTCGATATCTGTTCCTAATAACGAAAATATTGACGAATTTATTTAACTGTAAGATTAAGCCATCCAATTTACTGAAATCTATATAATCGTATATTAATAGGGGACATACCATATTCTGTCTTTCACGCGACCTAGTATAAATAAAAAGGAAAAGTGTAAATTTTGTCGTAATTAAAAATCGGAAGTCGATAGAGCAATGACAACTGTATAAAAAATGGCATATAAATTTGTCGGTATTGTTTATAGTGTAAGCTTAAAGAATTAATGAAGAATTATAAGGCAACAAAAAGGTTTGATCTTTTAATGTTTTCCTCGAAATAAATTTGCTAAATTTGCAGTTATTTAGTTGCAAAATAAGCATAAAGTATAATAAATTGGGTTAAAATTAAACAGCGATGCAGTCTACAAAATTAAACTAGTACATATGAGCGTCAATAGTCTAATTTTAAGCAAAATTATTTAATTTATTCTGACATTACCTGTCACAAACACGTCAAAACTAACTATAAACAATACCGACAAATTTATTATGACATTTTTTATACAGTTGTCATTGCTCTATCGACTTCCGATTTTCAATTACGACAAAATCTACACTTTTCCTTTTTGATGTGTAAACATCTTATGAGGGTAAATCTCGGCATGTGGGACGGAAATGTTCATGCGGATGGGGACGGAAATGTGTAAACGGCTGTGACATCATAACCATGTGCATTGATTTTACGAGGGTTGCTCAAATATTTGTGCATGTCAATATAGGATATGTTTACACATCAGTGTACTCGAGTACTAGCAGACTCGCTTATTTTTTATTTATACCAGTTCGCGTGAAAGACCGAATATGGTTATGTCACTAAGACTTGAAGATAATGTGTCAATATATATGTTTGTGCAAATTTAGTCGTCGGTTCAACTTTCGTTTAGTTTCACTTATTCTCAACTTATTTTAGTCATTTGAAGCGGTTCCGATACGTTATAATCAATTTTAATAGATTTGGTTAGCTTGAGTTAGTGGACCAATCAACTTTCGGTTAGTCTCACATAGTCTCAACTTATCTTAGTCATTTGAACCGGTTGCGAAACGTTATAATCAATTTTGACAGATTTGGTTAGTTTGCGTTAGTAGTCCAATCAACTTTCGGTTAGTTTCACTTAGTCTCAACATATTTTAGTCGTTTGAACCGGCTCTGATGCGTAATAATCAATTTTAATAGATTTGGTTAGTTTGGGCTAGTCGCCGGTTCAACTTTCAGTTAGTTTCACTTATTCTCAACTTATTTTAGTCATTTGAAGCGGTTCCGATACGTTATAATCAATTTTAATAGATTTGGTTAGTTTGGGTTAGTCTAGTCTAGTTAGACTCTCTCCTGGCCGGACGGGGGATACGGGGACCAGTTTTCGTCCATAATCCTCATTTTACTCCGGCTACATGTCCTGAAAGTTTCAGCCCTCTAGCTATATTGGCACATGCTTAATTAAAGGGGCGTTTCACTTTGATAAGCGTTTAATTTTTTCTGATTTTATCCTCGCTAAAGAAGTCACTTCAATAATAATTAACACACAACCAAACCAAAGGAAACTGACGTTCACGCAAAAATTTTGTCGTCGACGACTGTATTAAACACATCGCGGACTAAACTAACTGATAAGCACGTGGAGATGACAGTTAACATGTTTGCCTCCCACTCTAAATTTTTGGGCGAAATTTATGTTGTCGCTTCTCTGTGGTTGTTATTCTCGGGTTGGGTTACTCCTTTCTAATTGACACCGCTGACTTTTAATTTGACAGTGAGGACGACATGGTGGCCCGAATACACTGCTCAAATCTACGAAAAAAATGTTCTAAGAGTCGTATCAGTTTTTTTTTAACTAGCTGTACATTACTAAATAACCCTGAACAATAGAAAATCAAAACTGTAATGATATGGTAATATTATGATAGTAAGTTCAATGAATTACTCCCTTAAATCAGCTTGATGTTAATCCTGCCAAAATTCTCATGGTTCATCTCCTAAGCCCGATTATTCGCTCAGAATGAGATTAGTGGCCCCAACTGAAAATGGTATAACAGCCACGCCCTATTTCGGCCTATATTAATAAGTTTTTTTGCAGAAAAAGCAACATAGTTTTAAGGACATTGACCGACCAGAAACTTGACACCAGCAGGGTTTTCTGTCTTCTGATCTTAGCGTGAATGTAATTTTCATTATATTGATATTGTTTTGAGTGAGACCATATGCAAGGAACCATATATTTAATTGTTCAATACTATCAGTAGCTTTGCATATTAGAGATTGTAAGTTTTTGCCTCTATGAAACATTGCTGTGCCATCCGCTATATTTGACAAAGCCATATTAATGTAATTTATATTGATTAAGGCTAACAACCGTGCGACAGAAACCCGTGGCACCACTATGTATTACTTTGACCTTTTCTTAAAGAAGATTATGTTCAGGGTCAGTTAAATAGCTCTTCAGTATTCTCAACCTCTGTTATAGTATGGGTGGTATGGATCCATAACAGGTCAATTTTTCCAAGATTATGATTATGTGATACATAATCAACTGGCCTTTGAAAAATCTCAATATATGGAATCCATATAGTAACCCTCTTGAAAGTGCCCTAACATGCTATGTAATAAAATACCGTTACTTAGATACCATAAAACGGAAAGAAAAAAGAGCAGCTAACATATTCTTAAAGCTTTTATCCATTAAATAAATATTTGATGTAATATGCTATTTCAGTTAACAATTTTGCACGGATTTTTAAATTACTCCAACGGCATCATTCGGGTCGCTTCAAGTACATTGTAAAATAGCCTTGGACTATAGTTATTCATGTAATAATTGCAATGGTAAGTCATTTCTTAAGATGGGGCTGTTTACTAGGAACCAATAGCCTTGTATATTAAAAGATATATTATTATGTCTTTACCTCCATGAGATATTGTCGCGCCATCGGTTATATGTGGAACAGTCGCATTAATGCAACTTATAATGATTATGCATAACAATGGCGCGCGCCAACAGGCACCTCTGGAGACACTATGTAATATTTTGACCTTTTTCCAAAGAAGGTAGTCTGTTCACGGTGAGTTGGGTAGCTCTGCAGTATGCCAGACCTTTTGTCATCCATACCCTATCTCCCAATTTTCCCAAAATGATGTCATGTGACACACAATCGAGCCAGAATATATGTCACTCATCTAGTTACCTTCTTCAAAGGACTCCGACACAATTTACAACTAAAATGCTGAAATGATAAAAGCATTATCTTCATACCATAGAAATCGATAGACGTGCAGCGAACCCATTCTTAAAATAAGCTGATATCAATTATATATCTATATATATTTTGTTGCAGATTATGTTCTATATTGTTGTGGAGGATTCATGTTTACCAGACAAATTGTCGCCCATTACTTCTAAATTATTTCCCATAAGTATACGTCAAACGTAACTATCCAGATTGCAAATATAGTACTTGCTACCTTCTTTGAAAATTTAGTCATATATTATATCACGAAAACTATGAATTTAATCGATTAAACTACGTTCAATATTTTGAGCATGATTTTTCCGTAAAATGTTGAATGCAAAATAATTTAATAAAGAAACGAGACCGCGAAGCGGTCGAAGTTTTTATTTATAAACTATTTTGCATGAAACTATTTGCCAAAAAGAAAAATCATGCGAGAAATACTGAACGTAGTTTAATCGATGAAATTCATAGTTTGAGTGGTATACGGCTAGATTATTTCCTGAATTAGTTAAATTAAATCCATAAAAGCCGTTAAAATATTTATATTTATATTTTTCAACAAATTTTTGCCTAAATCGCGGATTCATCTTGATCAAAGCACCAAAAGCACATTCAGAACGTTGAAAACGACGCTTCACATGATGTTTGTGTTTTTGTCACAGCTACAATCGACAATACGAAATCCAATATGAATACGCTATTAAACAGGCCTAGTGCAATGATCACTTATCTAAACAAAATTTATTCTGAAAAATCGGGCTGCCTGATTAGGCCATTTTACCATGAAGGAAATAATGACCGTAAATGTACATTCTTCTTAAGTGCAAAATGAGTTATTCTAATAAATAATAAATATTGATTTTTTTTAGTTATTAATATTTGGACGCAATAATATGTGATAATAGACAATACGAAATAACTTATAACATAGACACATAACTGATAACATTGCTAAGTATAGATGTATTTCTTACTTTCCATCATTTTGCTTGCTGTATAAGCTATTTTTCAAATGACGCGAAGGAAATGTATCTAAAGATGTGAGGTCTGGGTCATGTAAAATTTCATATCTAGCGATCTATTTGTTAGGCTGATGGTATAAAAAATTGCGAATGGACGTATATTAAGAGGAGGTATAACTTGTCATATAATCGTCAACGTTCTTCAAATGGCAGTTCGTCCAGAATATCTTCCATTTGATTTTCTAAAAAAATTAAAGAGCATTCCATAATTAATGTTCCCCAAAAATATTGGTTCTAGAATTTTATTTTGTATTATCCCACACTAAACGTTAATTGAATTACGCTTTTGAAAGGCCACTTTTTCGACGATAAAGGGATTTTCATCCGACCAAACCAACATTTCACACCTAAACTCACCTGTAGAAATTTCCTAACGTACTTGGAGTATTTGGCTTAAGTATAAGTATCGAAGGTGGTTAGCAAGTTACCGTGTGTCAATATGACACATGAGAGAGAATTCTAAAAATGATAATTATTGCACTAACCAAAATCAAAACTTGACAAAATGCACGAGCTTTTCACTGTTGTAATCATTTTTATTTTCAAATCTCTGTCATTTGAAAAAGAGACCGAACGTGTTATTCGAAACGTAAAGTATTTTCAGTGTTTTAACTGTTGCTTCGTTAGGGTTATTTATTAGCGCTTCTGCAACTTACACCATAAATCAGATCCAAAAAGGTCGTGTATTGAGAATTTCAATAAGACTGTGATGGAGAAAAAGGCAAAAATCTTGACACGCAAGTAGTCTCAGTAGTATATGTTACATAAATTAATATTCATGTCGATATTATAGCTTGCAAATCTGCCTAACATGGAGGCGTGATTATTAGAAGAAGGTTTCTGAATTTTTTCTTATATTATAGTAAAAAACTGAATAATTTAAAATGTAACATAAATCA
Organism: Pissodes strobi; assembly: GCA_016904865.1. Lineage (NCBI taxonomy): Eukaryota > Metazoa > Arthropoda > Insecta > Coleoptera > Curculionidae > Pissodes > Pissodes strobi. The sequence goes on along the minus strand of MU184157.1, from coordinate 131,126 downwards.
CATAAAATTTTAAGAAAAGTGATAAAATTTTCAATACTTTTTTAGATCAAGGAGTTTTGATCCACAAGAAAGAAATCGTTCAGTATCACACTCTGGTGGAGAAGTTTTGAACAAGAACTTTAACGATGCAGATAGACCTAAAGTAAGAGTATTGGAGTTTTGCAGTATAAGAAACGTTCAATAATACTTTTTCTAAGTGAAAAAAGGGTCGACCAGTATTACGATTCATTATAAGGTGTCATATTATAATGTATCCAAAATTATTACTTCAGTTTAAACAAGTTGAGTATTAAGGTTTCTAAATGAATTCAATGTCCTATACCTGACAAGAAAGAATAATACTATAGTTTCATCGACTAATTTACCTAGGTCAGGAAAAGCAAATAGATACAATCCATTAGCAAATATGATGTGTCATCTCTCCAATTTGGTCACATTGACATATAGTATCCCGATTTACGTTTACTTTATGTTAACGGGTAGAGCTTAGACATTAGAGAGTTTTTAAGCCATATAAAAATAATAGCATTTTTGGGTAGTGTTGTGGTTAACGTTATTATCGATAATGATTACGACGCCTTTCATAAAAGAGATTTAACACGAACGTCAAAAATCCTCTTAAACACAACGGCAATAACAAATGTCCAATCTTAGATTTCCGTGCTAACCAATTTCGTTGGTCAAAATGGAAGAAGCTCTATAAAATATAATTCGAAGACATGGTCCTAATGGAGCCAACCACAATTTAATCAGAGGTGTTATCCTGAATGAAATTTCTCGAAACAAACCTCTTCAGCAGGAGGATGCTATGGTGCCGGTTCCGACAAAATTCGATTTGAATAACTTTGAAGACAATGAGGCAACACTTTATTTTACGCTTAAAAAAATGTATTTATCGATTAGCAAGAGCAGTGAGAATTCCACCACAAATTTTTGTAGTCATATTTATTCCAAGAAATAATAATGCTTTACAATATTTAAAAATACAAAAACTATATTTAAGTTTCTTAAAGTAACTTATAGATATTCCAAGTTAACTAATAAAAATATAATTTCTATATGTTTTCAATTTTGTCATCGAATAATCAATCAAATTTCGCCAAACTCAAAAGAATGTTAGTAACTTCTAAGCGCATTGGCGGCATTGCAGCTTATGAAATAACCACAACGATTACAATAACATCTTCCTTATTTATTCGTAGTTAACGGAAACTGTTATCGTTAATAAAGGCAAAGTGATGACATTTTAGTACTGCGCATGCTCACAATAATGATAACCATAACGACATGCTGAAATAAGGGGCTTAAAATATCTCTAATGGTATGGCCTAATTCTGTCTATATTTATAATTCCACTGACTTACAATTTTCAACCCATTTTTTGCGAGCCCAGCTCGTGTATGTCAAAATGTTCTTCTAATTATCGGTTAAATAATATCCAATATTATTCTTGCCACTATAATTCGTTGGTCTATCCACCAATTTGTTTGATGCTTGGTATCCAGATATGCATCCCCATTTGCATTTTTTAATATGATCCATCTTATCCGATGCACTATTTCTTCGTTTTCATATTCCGGCTCAGCTTATTACATATAGCTAAGTTTTGTTTTTTTGAAAAGATTTAATGAATAATGAATACCAAATAGTTCTGCTGAATATATTGAATTTCTTTATGCCAGTTCTCTGAATAGTCGACTATCCTGCTGTGTCTCTGCTGCTCTACTATTGCTATCATCTTTGTTATGATTGTATTCTGTAAATTTCATTTAGCGTGCTCGGCTATTTTGTAGAGAAAACATGGTCACTTGGGCACAATTCTAATGATGGAAAATAAGCTGGGATGAAATGTGGAACTCTATGTAAAGAATCAATATTTTTATGTACATATTTTCCGTAATACGTTGTTACTGTATAACATATTTTGCCATAAGCGTTGTTCCAGCCATCTTCTGTTTTATTGGGCAGTGAGTAGTATATTTGTTGGATGGATCTCATCACATCTAAAGCTATATTTTCACTTGAAATTGCACTTGACCTCTTTGGTACAGGTAATTCTTCGCAGTAGATTGCAGCCAGAATCTAGATGGGGTCTTAAGGAGGTTGTTTAATGCAATGTATGAAGCATATCTCCATCAAAAGGCCACCATGTATGACCAAAGGTCTTCATGATATGTTTTTACTTGGATTTCATGCAATTAAAGTGTATATGCTTTTTCTCAAACAAGGTTATGATTAAATTGGACCCCTGGTGTGCTTCCCCAATTTATGGTTTTTCTATTATTCTTTGCAAGGTTTGATAGAGATCTGGAGCTAAAGAATATCTCCTTTGAGTGCTCTATTAATGTTTTTCTAGTTAGATATATTTATGTTTTCCCATGTTCTCTTACTGTTGTAAACTATTTATTACATATGCGTCTGTTCAAAAACACATGTCATCTACTTTCTGTGTTACATGCACGTTTTTTACTGCAATAGCTGCTGGCTATATATTATGTTGAAGAAGAGAAGCGAAAGTGATGAGCTTCGTGACAGCCCTAATGTCATATTTTCATTGTAAATTATTTTTTTTTCTGAAGCAGTACCCTTAAAATAAATGTTTTTGGGTGATCTTTATTAAATAGTCAGATGTATTAACTTCTCATGTCTCAAGTAGACGGCTTAATGATTCGTACGTTATCATAGGCTACAGTCAGATCCAAGTAGATCATATTAACAGATTATTTCTCTTCTTAGCTAGTCCTATTTTTATCTACGAACAAACCAGTATTAATGCTTCTAGTATGATATGTTCTTTTTTAAACCAGAATTGTGTCGGTCTGCAAGCCAGCCAGTTTTTAAAATTCCAAGCGATTATGTTTTCAATAATTTTCTCTAACAATTTGCTTATACAGCTCGATAGGTTAATGAGTCCCCAGAATTAGAATGCATACCTGCTTTCGAGGGTGTGTGATTACGTAACTGGGTATCGAATATTAATGAGGCAGAAATCTGAAAATTTTTCTGAAAAATTCTCGAGTATTTTTAAATGTAGCTCATAAGTAATAATAAAAAATTATCTCTTCCCGATTCGCCCGTTCTTGCTTCGAGGCTAGAGTCTAGTAATCTTGGTGTAAAATTTTTTAAAAACTGTGTTCCAGTGCACTGTTTATTGTGCCTTAAAAAGCTTTCGGATTAACTCTGCTCTAACGAATCTTTTAACATATTTCCCTTCATACATGACATATTTCAGTTAAAACATAGATAGACTAGTAGTAATTTTGCCGTCGTTATCTTCTTTTTTTCTCTAAATTTTCCCGCAGATTCTGTTATAGCCTCTCTTAATTCGATAATGTTCTATTTTTTATGATCATGGTTGCTGTTTAATACTGTGTCTGTCATTTTTTATTGGGATGCCTTTTGTTGTTATACCAATTTGCGTTTCCGTTATTTTATTGTATTAATCTTTTAAAGTTTTCCAAGTTTTTTATAGTACCTATTATTGTTTTCATAATGCTGGAAAACAGCCACTGGTTCTCAATTCTTCTGAGGCCATTCCAAAATTCTTTCAAAATATTTCTCGGTTCAAAGGAAAAGTGGTTCTGATCAATCTACACTTCTCATGTGTCATCACTGTTAACTATATTTTTACAAACTTACAAATGATTACTTTAAACATTTTAATTTAAAATTAAAGATTTTTGGTTTTAAATTATTTATTATGTCTATAATAAATCCAGCTGCATTTTATAAAAAGTCGCTACTATTCTCCGATTGAATATATATGCAACCTGTTATCAGCAAGCTGCTTTGACTAGTAGACATAATAGGTTAAATGGCTGCCTGAAGGGTATTATTATATAGGTATCTATAACATGACAAATTATAAATAAAATATTTGAATTATGGTAATAATTTTCATGGACAATTTTTCTTTTCAATTTAAAGGATTGCGTATGCGGCCCCAATATATATGGTACAATTTTGGGTCCAACAGTCGACGAGCAAATTCTGGCAGGCTTAGCAGCACTTTTTAAGATGTGCGATGAATGTCCCCCTGAAAATAATGAAATAACGGATATTGAAACAGAACCGTAAGAAACTCGACTCCATATCCTAACATATCTTTTCAAAAGTCACATTATTAGATACCCTGACCCAAAAATATACATTAATAATTAGTGTTAAGTCCAACTACACCTAACTTAATAAAGAACAGCTTGTTCTTAGACTAAAAACAATTCCAAGACAGGTATTATTTATTTTTATTTTGAATAATTTGATTGACTGTAGATTATAAAATAAAATATATATTTACATATAAACAAACATTATTTTTAAAGTGTACTAAAAATCGAATTCTTTTAATAAAAAACTGCAGAATCTTATGCACTAATGATGTGCATCTCTGATGCATGCCTTGAGATTGCAAATGCAAACATAGTGTTAAGAATTGGGTTTAATTATATAAAATATTCTTTGGCATTACAAATTATTGAAGAAATTGTTAAAACGTACCTGAAATATATTAGCGTAGAACACTTGCAGTGGCTGCATGCAGCGGCCGCTGCGTTCGACAGAGCGACTGCTATTAGTGCTATCGAAAATTCGAAATTACGAACAAGTGGTTTGTCTTGTGCGGCGGACTGCTGCGTCGCAAGCGGCTGCAGCGGTGAATTATCACCGATCTCCATATATGGATAAGCACAAACCGTCTGCATGCGTCGAAAAATCGTACCAATCATGGGGAAAAAAACCGGGTTCTGCGTCGGACAGAACTGAAAATTTACTCATGCGCACAAACACCGAGAAGCGACAGAACGAAATCAGCTCATAAAGCTTTTACAGTTCGGTAATTAAAAATATTATCAAATTTCTCTGACCTTGCTTGTTGCTTGCGCTTGAAATAATTCTTTTTTCTGTGTTTGCCGTAATGGGTTTCGGCGTTTCGTTTCGTTCACTTATTGAAGTACGTACGTGCATCTGAGTGGCTTATATTATCGTTTTCCTTGAAAATAACTAATTTACTCCTGGACATCTAGTTTAGTTTATTATTATAATAGTTCGTTATTATTTTTTTCTTGATTTTGGATATGCCATGGGTTAGTTCTGTTGAGCCCCCGTAGGCGTAGGAAGCAAAGCGAGCGGAGGGCCCTGCGTGAAGCGAAATATCAGTTTAATGAGACAAAATTTGGGTTAGGAGCCGTATTATAGTGGATATAGAGCAGCTTGCATGTGTTTCCGTGAATATATTCCATTGCCAACCATTCAAAACATATTACAACAAATATAACCACATGCCACTATGTGATAATAACGTAGGCGTTGTTACGCAAATACGCATGCGCAACATTATGTTCGATAGATGGAATCTTGCAGAGTCCGGCTAGACGCAGGTCTGCTTGGTGTACCAGTCAATGCAACGACGTCGTACATCATTCACCTGTTCTTTATATTTATTTCCAATTTTTATCGCCAAATGAGTGGTGATAAATTTACAGGTGATCAAGAAATTATGCTAATTGAAATATTATCTCCTTATAAATCACTATATGACGCATCTCATGCAGATTACAAAAACAATAGTGTAAAAGACAGGTGTCTTTGTCACTTCTGCGTTTGTTGTTGTTGTTATTTCGCTAACCATGTTAGCATCATCAGGAGATGATTAAAACTAAAATTAAAATCTACCTAACTCTCTTTTATACTACTGTTTGCTTAATCAAGCGGAACTAAAAAGAACCAATCCTGGAATCCCACTAGTCACACTGGATCAACCAATACAAATGAACTATACGGAATAGGCCCTCTATCCATATTTAAACTATTCTTTCTTACATTTGATAATTTCTATAATTTCATATGCGTCTAATAATCTCCTATCAGTTATATTATGAATTAATTTTAAATTTTTAATTGTTATTCTATGATTATTATTAAAATCATGCACGGCAAACACTTGATTTTTCTGTTCTACCATACTTTAAATGAGCTATATGTTCTTTGAATCTCCTTTGTATAGATCTTTTTGTTTGACCAACATATATTTGTTCATCCAATTTCAATTATTTCACTTCTTTCTAATATTTCAATTTTGTCCTTTGGACCACCTAATAATTTCTTAATGTTAAACTGAGTCTGGTATACTAATTTTAAACCTACTTCCTTAAAAACTTTTTGGAGTCCTCTAGTATACTGAGGATTATACGGCATCGAAACGTATTTTGTATTTTCATCCTGATTAACGAAAGAAGTGGAATCACTAATGGTATTTCTAAACAAATGCCTATTAATTAGTTTATTTATTAAGTTAGTATTGAAACCATTAACTACCGCTATATTCCTAATTGTTGTGGAGTTCGCTTCCCGATGGGTTTTTTTTTATTTTCTTGAGGTTGTATTTGTAAAAAGTTTTTTTTCTTGATTTTAGGCATGCCTTGGGTTAGTTTTGGTTACTTTCTGTTCGTTGCGCACCTGTATCAAGCGAAGCAAGCGGGGGGCTATGCGTGAAGTGTAATATTAGACATTCTAATGTAAACGTTACAAATGTAACGCACGTCAGGCGGTATCTATGACGGCAATGTGTTTTGTAAGCTGTCTGTAACCGTTAGTGTAAAACGTGTTGTTTCTAACGCTAGGCAACCAATTCCAAATAAGTGTTTGCCTATATTCAGGGGTCACGCTGCCTAAGGAGGCATTAGATTTTCATGTCGATGATGTCGATATAGGATATGTTTACACATCAGTGTCTCGAGTACTAGCAGACACCCTGAATTTTTTTATGTATAATTATCCGACACCCTATAAACTAAAGCTCGATCATTTAAGAATTCGTGTAGAAATGAATAACGGGTATTCAACCAAACGGATTTATTAAGAGGTATAATTTGTTTTGTATCCAACCTTTCGGTCACTATCGTGAACTTTGTCAGGGCTAAAAATTATTTTTATATAATAATGTTTAATATATAACAATATTGTGGTGACTTACAGTCAAAACAAGTTAAATTTAATTTTGTAATTTATAACATTTAAAAAAGAGATTGCCAAAACTTGGTAAAATATTAGAATATCGTCTTTTAATCATAATTTCTGGGCATAAAAGTGACTTCAGACTTTTAAAAAAACACTGCTGCTTTATCTGAACACACATACATTACTGGTCACATACCAAACTTTAATGAAATCAAAATTCTCCGTAATGAAAAAAGTTAATTAAAAGGTTATTTTTAGAAACTGCTGAAATCAATAAAACATATTCTATGAATCAGAGAATTGAGGTTTATCCACAATACCAGGTATTATTATTATTATTATTATTATTATTATTATTATTATTATTATTA
>MU184157.1:109405-123791 GCA_016904865.1 Pissodes strobi | reverse complement strand
TATTATTATTATTATTATTATTATTATTATTATTATTATTATTATTATTATTAAATTAACAACATTTAATACCGAGTATTCCTTTAACACCATGTAAATTATTTATTTGGAAACAAAGTGGATTTACTTTGACATTTTTATACCTAGATCTATAGGATATTCTAATATCTTAGCAATTTTCATCACGTTTTTTTTAAATGGTATAAATCAAAAATTAAAATTTAACTAGTTTCGGTTGCAAGCTACCAAAAAATTGTTATATATTATACATTATTATATAATAGTATATTAAGATACTAGTTTTAAAAGACCATATTTTATAGCACGAACACGAAACACGCTTGCGGGGAGTTTCCTAAAGTGCGAGTGCGCTAAATGTCTTTTAACCCTTAACCACCCGGGTCCGGTCAAGGTGACCGCAACGTGTTCCCAAAATCATTGTATCTCCGCAGTGTTATCCCCACCGACATTAGGGATCTAGCTAATCCTTTAATTTACTTAAGTGACGGGTAGGTTAGTACATTTTTGTCGATAGCATTTGGCGCACGTGTTCAATATCCCTTTATATTATTTGAGCGGTCACGGTGATCGGACCCGGGTGTTTGTGAAATGTCTTATGAGGCAAGGCCGTCGCGGTTAGTGTGTTATATGGATAAAAATTTTGAAGGAACTGTTCTAAAATGGTACGAAGATGATGAAGGAAGTGATGTGGACCTAAGTTGTAAGAAAGCGAGCATGACTCAATCTCAGAGTGTTCAGATAGGGAAGATAGTGATAGTGGCGAAATAAGTGGAGACGATACACAGAATATTTTTATTATAATACTATGATATCCTTGTGGTATCGAAAACATATAATTTATTTTTTATTATTTGTATTAGATAATAATTATATCATACATCTAAATATAAGTTTGTAGTCAGTATATCGAGAAAATTTTAACTCCTATATAATAGATGTTGCATTTTTTAGAAGTTTATGATAATATGTTGTTTTTTTTTATTGTAATATTATTGGATCCTTGTAGTACCGAAAAAATTATATTTAGTGTTTATTCTTAGTATAAGATAATAATTATAACAAAAAACATCTAAAGAGCCTCAAAATGGTACATTTTGTATAGCTAAAGGACTAATGTTTCTGTTTCGAGTTAAAAACTTTAAAGACTGTCATGTGTAGTTTTACTGTGCACTAATATTTGTAACAAACATATATATGTCACTATACAGACTTCGATTGCGATTGTTTACGAAAAAAACAGTGTAGAAAGCAGCGGTCACTGTGACCGGTGCCGGAGATTTATGTCACTACATTGAGCGGTGGCTAAGGGTTAAAACGTGTATTTTAGACTATTTTTTCTATTCTGCACCTTTTTTAATGAAAAATATTAATTTATTCAAGTCGCGATCAAAAGTTGGACGGCCATTTTGTCACTTTTGACGTCTGTATTATTAGGAATTCCATTCAAAACGATGTCGAAATTTTTGCTTGTGAGCCTTGACATTGAACAAATGTGTTAATATTATAGCAACCAGTCAACAAAAGTAGTATCGAAAAGACTTCTTTATGATACCAAAATAGAAAAAAATATGTTTTAGCCCTGACCAAGGTCGCGATACTGACCGAAAGTAGAGTACAAACAGAGTACAAATTATACGAGTAGTCAGCAAAAATCGTTTGATGTTTTTGCATCAATCGCAAAAGCCGCAGCACGGTAAAAAATACTCTAGTAGCAGCAGCGAGCTGTCTGTGGGGAGAGATTTAAAAAGTATTCGCTGATGCGCTCTTCTCGGTTATTATAAGACAACGCCTCAGTCTGGGACAACGCGACGCGAAAGTACACAATCTCAGGGCGTTTGCACACTCTGCCCCTCGTAGCGGTGCCTCGGTCGTCACCAGTCGCCACGAACCAGATTGATCCGGATTGGCCCCGTCCGTCGCCAAACGCTGTCGGGAAAATTGGAAATTTGTCTCCAGTGAACCTACCGTATACTTATTTATACCGTGCCGAAAGTTTGAATGCAAAACAAACTATACTTTTTAATAAATCCGTTTGGCTGAGTACCCGTTATTCATTTCTATCGGGTGGTGCATCGTCGTTGGAAACATAGGAAATCCCATGCAAATTTTAAAGTGCCCAAATACATATTTGTTCCCCTGTAGACTTTAGAGCGAAGTTGTAAATAAACTTTCAAGGTCTCTGTATGTTAAATACACATGCGGAATTTGAACAATTTTGGACAAAAAACATTTTAAATAAAAAGGCAGCAAATTTTTCATTAAAATTCAACAGGTAATACTGCAAACACCAGCATTTAAAAAGTATTCGCTGATGCGCTCTTCTCGGTTATTATAAGACAACGCCTCAGTCTGGGACAACGCGACGCGAAAGTACACAATCTCAGGGCGTTTGCACACTCTGCCCCTCGTAGCGGTGCCTCGGTGGTCACCAGTCGCCACGAACCAGATTGATCCGGATTGGCCCCGTCCGTCGCCAAACGCTGTCGGGAAAATTGGAAATTTGTCTCCAGTGAACCTACCGTATACTTATTTATACCGTGCCGAAAGTTTGAATGCAAAACAAACTATACTTTTTAATAAATCCGTTTGGCTGAGTACCCGTTATTCATTTCTATCGGGTGGTGCATCGTCGTTGGAAACCCATGCAAATTTTAAAGTGCCCAAATACATATTTGTTCCCCTGTAGACTTTAGAGCGAAGTTGTAAATAAACTTTCAAGGTCTCTGTATGTTAAATACACATGCGGAATTTGAACAATTTTGGACAAAAAACATTTTAAATAAAAAGGCAGCAAATTTTTCATTAAAATTCAACAGGTAATACTGCAAACACCAGCATTAATTAAACTTGCCAACCTATGATTTGTAATTGTCCAATATAATTTGAAAGTATTAGATTAATTATTAGTGATAATATATTATAATTATTATGAGTTATACAATAGAAGAAAAATCACCATGATAAAATGGTACTATGAGAGCTGAAGAAAATTATTTCTCTATTTTAGGTAATTGTTTGCTATATGGACGTAAGCTAAATTTTGCGATGCGTACTTTAAGCTGCCAAACTGGATAAAAATGCTCATTTTAAAAGTTTTTTTGATGACGGAAAACCATATTAACCAATATTTATATTATGCAGGGGGTTCTAAATCAGCGACCGTTTAATAAATAATTACCGCTGATGGCCTAATTGTTTGCTATATGAGCGCATGCTAAATTTTGCGATTTTTGTATTTTAAATGTCAAACTCTATAAAATTGTGCATTTTAAATCGTTGCAAAGCCAAAAATAGCTACAACCAGCGAATATTAACTACGATAAGACAATTCACTCTCCGCGGCGGCACGTCAACGGTATGTATCCTTCCTCGCGCGAAAACTAGCATGATACTGGCATGTGACCTTTGGACCCGGCGCACACTGGTCGAATTTCTAGGAAAGCTGGCCATAATAAGGTTTACCAGAAATAAGACATAAAAGTTATTAAGTATTACACGTTTAATATATAGTGTTTTAGACAAATAATTTTTGAATTTTTTGCTCATCATCTATATTTATATATAGGGAGTATCAATTATCACTAACGATAAGAATCATGTATAAAAATCATTTATATGTTCTTAAATCGTTTTAAAAAATTATTTTGAAAATTAGGGCTCCTTCGTTGTAAAAAAGGGTTTTAAATTTTTAATTCGATGATCCAAATTTTGTTATTGCAACGATTAATTCAGGAATCTCACGAGCAAAATGAATGTTAAGCGGACGACAGAAACGCGTTGATGAGGGCCTGCAATTTTGCCATACATGTAGAGATATCGTTATTTTTAAAAATTATTCTAATAGGGACGAAACTAGTAAAAAATATAGAAGCATCAGTGCAGCTGTTGTTCAAAAACACTTGCTTATATTCTGACTATCCCAAGGTAATATCAAAGCCATATTTACAAATTAAAACTAAATTATAAGTTTTTATCTGCTGATTCAGCCAAAGTATTTATTTCCTCTTTTTATAATAACATCAGTCTTGCATCAGCAATAATGATTCTACCGAAATTTCAGCTTCAGTTTCACTCATGATACAAAGAAAAGAGAAGATATGACATTGCGCATATGGGCAGGGCCTTGCCGATTTTCGACTACGTCATGGGTGACTGATTTTGGCGGCAGCCCACTTAACCTATGCTATTTTAATGTAGTTTGGAGCTGTTCTAATTACAAATGACGGTTTTCAGAGTGTCTGAAGTAGTTTTTAGTTGATATTTAAGTTTTATTTAATCGGATTTTGTTATTATCAAGGTTTAGTTCCTAATAGCTCGTCAAATATTACGTGGTAAATAATGCGTTGTTCTGTGGCTGTGTAAAAACGGAATCATCAAGCGAAGGGCTGCACAAAAGCGAAATACATTAGGTTTTCCCAGTTTTCCTCCGAGGATGTTTTAAGAAAAGCATGGATAAACGCTTGTGAGAGATTTGACAATTTTAATGTGCTCTTTGGCTAGGGTGTGTTCGAGGCATTTCGAAGAAGATTGCTAGAAGAGAGACTTTCGGTTTGAAGTTCGGGAAAAATTTAAAAGAGAAGTGTTACTAGCCATATTTGAAACACTAAAACAACATTTTTCGTAGATAATTACTTCGCTTTATATCGATTGTCTCTAGAACTAAGGTGTGACCTATACTATATGTATTGACTATGAACTTGCAAGTCTTCAAGTATTTATAATAATAATTACCATAAAATACAGATACAGGACGTTCTAAATTAGCGACCGTTTATTAAATGATTACCCCTGGCCTAATTGTTTATTATATCGGCGCAAGGTACATTTTGCGATTTTTGTATTTTAAAGTGTCAAACTCTATAAAAATGTGGATTTCAAATCGTTTTTTGATAGCGGAAACACAGTGAAGATCAGCGCGCGTAGGTAATTGGCGTTATTTTTGGTTAGTCTGGGTTTGTTTCGGTTAGTCTGGGTTAGTTTTAGTTGGTTTTGGTTAGTCTGGGTTAGTTTGGAATAGCTGTGGTTGGTTTGGATTAGTTTGAGGTAGCGCTGGTTAGTTTTGGTTAGTCTGGGTTAGTTTTGGTTAATCTGGGTTAGTTCTGGTTAGTCTTGGTTAATTTTGGTTAGACTGTTTTAATCTTGGCTAGTGTTGGTTAGACTGAGTTGATTTGGTTAGTTTGGGTTATTGTTGGTTTGTGTTATTTGGCGCAAGCCTGGGCGAAATTATTTTTTGTGTTAGTTTGGATCAGTTTCGGTTCGTTTAAGCCAGTAAGAGGTAGTGTTAAGGGTAGGACGGAATTATTTCGGTTAGTTTGGGTTAGTTTGAGTTAGTTTGGGTTAGGTTAACATTAGTTACTATTTACGATCTATCTAATTTTAGTTAGCTTCAAATAGTTTTGGTTAGTTTTAGTTAATTGCTTAGCTTTAGTTGGTTTTCTTTAAAATTGGTTATTTAAAGCCACAATGGTTAATTGGATTTCCGTCATCAAAAAACAATTTAATTAGCGTTTTTATTGAATTTGACAATTTAAGGTAGGTACAGGAATCGCAACATTTAGCGTGCGCCCATATAGTAAACTAGTACACAATTAGCCCACGGGTAATTATTTAATAAACGATCGCTGATTTAGAACGCCCAGTATAATATAAATATTGGTTAAAATAGGTTTGCGCCATCAAAAAAGGATTTACAATGTGCATTTTTAACGAGTTTAACAGTTTAAAGTACAAAAATCGCAAAATTTAGCGTGTGCCCATATAGTAAACTGTTACCCTATTTTACTTCACGTCGAAAAAAATAAAAATATCAGCACTAGAACCTCGGGCAAGGGGTAGAAAAACATCACACCACAGTACTGCGATTTTTGAAAAAGTGTAAGTACCATTCATATAAGTATCAAAACCAGAACAAGAAATTCTAGAAGGATATGAAGAGCGAATATTACTTTTTGTTTTGAAATAATGGAATGAGCTAACAACAAGAAATAACTCCTCAGACGAATGCACATTTAAATTAAATAATGAGCCGAATATACAAAATTTTCGGTACTGGAGCCTACAAAATGAACATCGTCTTGCATGCACTTGAACCCAATTCCCCCAGAAATTGAATGTTTGGGCAGGAATCGCATCATTGGACGATTTTTTATTGACGAAAATCTTACGGGTCCAACATATTTAGATCTTCTTCAAAATTAAATAATTGGACCCGCACTCGAGGAAGTGGTTGATGAAAATAGGAAATTCGGTTCCAAATGGATGATTGTCCGGCCCACAATTCGCTTGTGGTACGCGAACATCTAAATAATCCCTTTAATTGGCACGTTGTCGGTCCAAACGCAACAATTAATTGGCCAGCTAGGTCTCCTGGCCTCTCACCAAACCACTTCTTCCTCTGGGGACATTTAGAAGGTGTTTTTTATTTTTATAAAAGTGTTAGGTTTGAAAATTTAGAGCTGTTAAAAAATTCAATTTTAATGCAATCTGAAAGAATTACCCAGTACCAACTCTGTAATGTTCGTAGAGAATCTTACGATCGTTTGGAATATTGTTTAGCAGCATATGGCGGTTTATTTGAACATTTAATTAAGAATTAACAATATTCCAAACGATTGTGAAATGTTATCATATATAATATCACAAGAGAAAAAATTTTGCGGGCCAATGCACATTAACAAATAGAAGCTTTATTTATTTGTTAACAACGCTAAGAGACCACTCAATTTACGAGCAGGTAGTAGTTTTGTCAGTAGGAAACGAGCAGTTGCTATGACGTTTTACCAGTAAAAAACACTCTAGTGAAATAGTCGCTAAAAACCACTCAATTAACGGGCAGGTAGTAGTTTTGTCAGTGGGAAACGAGCAGGTGCTATGACGTTTTACCAGTAAAAAACACTCTAGTGAAGTAGTCAAAATAAAATTATTAGTTTTAACTGTAAATTTTTATTAACGATTATTGGCTGTTTATTTTTAAACACCCTTTTACTTTCTTCCCCTTTTAGCAATTTCTGATGATTTTAATACTATTTAACAGGTTTTTTTTTATAAGTAAAATTATTCGTTAATGTTCGTTTTATTAGAAAATATTAGTTAAGTCCAGTGTACAATGGTATATGTTAAAGATTTTAACAAAACTTACGGTTTGCAAATTACATTTAACAATGGCGAATCATGGGTTTAATTAATGCTGGTGTTTGCAGTATTACCTGCTAAATTTTAATGGAAAATTATCTGCAATTTTATTTAAATAAGTTAAGATCGGCTTGTCCAAAATTGTTTAAATTCCGCATGTATATTTACCGTACAGAGACCTTAAAAAAGCCTCCTTACAACTTTGCCCTAAAGTCAACAGTGGAGCAAATATTTGGACAGTTTAAACCTTGCATGGGATGTCCTATGTTTCCAACCACGATGCACTACCCGGTATAATTACGACATGCGGCCGTGATTCTATGAATATATCAAGAATTGCTTAAATTTTTTCTTCAAAAGCTTATCAACCTGTTTCAGATCACAGACAACTGTACCAGAAGAGATTACATCAATAGAACCATCCGTTTCAGCTCAATCACCAACAGTAAGCAGGTATTATTCGTAGAGCGAGCCTAAATAATTAGTATAAGGACTTACAAATGGTGGCAAATTTGGCGGGGATGTTACGTTGTTCTCTTGGAAGCTAGGCTCCTCCAGTTTGCAACTGCAAATAAAATAATTTCACTACATTTCGTAATAAGAGATTAAATGCAAAAACTCCTATTTGTGCTTCTTGAAGTCAGTGGTATAGAATATGATTGAAAAATTTGTTGTGGGGGTACATATTCTTCAACTGTTACACCATCCCAACCACCAGGCACTTCCATCTCACAGTATGAGTAACGGTAAATTCTTTAAGCACTAATATTGGCTAAAATATCTAATCTAAAATCTAATATCTAGTTTTAAGTCGGTGAAAATATTGTTGTATGCGAATTGGCAGCAATTTCTATTTTTTGTTATATAGAGATCTTTTGGTGGGGACACGATAAAACTATCATAATTAATACTTTTAAAGTTCTGGGCAGATAATAGTTGTAATTTTAACAGGCCAAACAATGCAGATCGAAAAAGTATTTTCCAAAAAATTTCATTGATTCCACTATATACTGCGTTGCAGATCATATAAAACCGGGTCGTGCTCTGAATTGGGGTATATATTGTATACACAACGCAGTTCCAAAAGTCAAGTTTTTGTCAAGAAAGAGATTACAAGATTCATTAATAAGATACCAGATGAAATTTATTCATTTATTAAAGTCGCCACAGTTTTTTGGTTAGCAGGTGTTGGTTGTCGTCAAGGACTTACAACACTTACCATTGATGACATAGAGCATCAGCTATGTGTTAAAAGCCCATTGGGATTCCAGATTCAAAAACCTATTTCAGAGAAAATGCGTTTGTGTCTGATACTAAGTAAATAATGGAGTTATTTGTCTTTGTACAAATAGAATATAAATATGCATCCTCTAGTTAGACGACTATCAGGAAAATGCATTGTTGCAGTAAACAAATTCGGAAAAGTGTAGTTCAGATTTGCGTCATATTTGGGATTTTTAATTCCTAACTTTACACTGGCTACAGTTTTCTCTGAAGGGAATACAAACATCAAATACACGAACAGTTGTTCCACAGGGGCGTTCAGAGAACTCAGTGGAAAATGGAATAGATATTTAAAAAAAATACCCCATTATCCCGCTAATTCGTCCTCGGTAAGTTTTGTTAGCCATCAAAACTCTGTAGAAGATTGGAGTTTGAACTTAAACACTACTTTCAACCAGTCGACGTTCCAGTCTTTCCAATAACAGTTACTTGGCAGCCACCATAAATATTTAAAATAGTTTAATTTAAGCTATTTTAATTATTATTGCTAATCGTTATTAATTTATTATTGTTTGAAGTAAATAAACAATATTTAAATATTTAAATAATTTTTATACCATTCCTAATCAGCGCATAACACCAGCGGAAATACTTTTATCAAACTTGATTGCTGACAGAATTTTCCTTCACGTCGTCTGGTTACGTAAGTAGCGTGCCAAGAAGTAAACATGTCCGCAATTGCTATAAAAATATTTATTATCAGTAAGTTAAGATATATCAAAAATGCATATTGGGTTGAAGTGGCGAGAAATAAGGATACACTGAATTAGTTTCAGCATCACTATTTTGAGCAGTTCTAATATGTGCCATTATGTATTAGTAATGCCTCTTGAGCAGCGACTTATGAAAAATATATGATATATCTCACTAATAGTATCTATATATATTTTAGGTCATATGGCGCTGAGGAAAGTTTTCAAAAAGAAAGCTTATCTATCGAGAAGTAAGTTAATTCTAGGCTACTAAACATTATTGCTAATTCCACTGTTTTCAGATCAAGTTTAACCCCCTCAGAATCAGTAGATACTGCATCTGGTACTGAGAGGTAAGTAGTCGATGATTAATATTTTTAATACTTGATGCTTCAAAAGTGGAACATCGAACACCTTATAAATCTAGTGTTGCAATTGAAATACAGCCCTTGCTTTAAAGAGTGTCGAAACGGTTTACGTGCAAACACTGCAAACCTTTTCGAAAAAATAGACATGCATGTAAAGATAAACATGTGCCAATTAGTGTGCTAATTTTAAAATAGGTTTAATTGAATCTAATTATTAGATAAATAAATATTTTAAAGATCATATTTTATCTAAGACCAATTAAATTAGTAGACCAATAGTTCTTACAGAGATACATATACATATATAGATTTAGTATAAAATGGTATTAAAATAGTGATAGTGAATGATAATAATTTATTAGTTCATGAAAAACTCTATAACTTTTGTGCCTAAAGTGTTTATATATCTATTGTTACGGAAAATATGCGATAATTCCCTGGACAATATCCATAATTAACATTCTGTCGTTCTCACGTGTAAATTAATGATGTTGTCAACTCACTTGTATCGCAAATATCTATAATTCTGTAGATTTATTCTGATAACATTGCATTGGACGACATTTCAAAATTTGGTAAAGCCCCATAATAAAATATTATTCAACTTGACATGAGAGCCGTGAAAAGGATGTCGAATTTTTGGCACTTTTGCAGTGTATCTTGCTCACTAGAAAAGACAGAAAAGTGAAGTTTTCACAATCTGTTTAGAAACTTAAGATGCGGAAATTTGAATCTGTATTTGAAAATTTACACGCAAAATATAGAATTGAATACCGATTTTTCCTAGAAGGTGCAAGGTGCGGATTTTGAATCATAACATCCTATATATTTGTTTTCGGTCCAATTAGATTCTTTTTAGCGTTTTAACTAACCCAAGCGGCTAGTTTGTCGTTTTCCACACTTCCAGACATTACCTCTACACCACAGCCGTCTAGACTTTTTGTGCTATATCAGCGATGCCCTACTCCTTAGGTTTGTTCCAATTTCACTTTTGTACTCAATAAACAACCTGTCATGTTGACAAACGAATTACACTACTGGAAATTACCGTCCATGTACGGTTTTGATGGTCAGTTGGAACAGACCTATAGTCATGCACACTTTATGACTAAGTTAAGGTTTGGAACCTTCGGCAAAATGCACTACAACACAGTTTTTATCCAGAATGCCGAATCAGAATTTTTGAAATCGACGCGCGTTTTGCTAACCATGAAAGCATATTAATACTAAATTTAGAATCTACCTAACTCTATTTTATACTAATTGTATGCTTAATCAAGCAAAACAAAAAAAAAACAAAGCAGGGATCCTACCAGTCGCGCCAACCAATACAATGGCTTTCTATATGTAATAATTTCCATACTTTTCTATGTGTCTTCTTCTTCTTCTTCTTCAAGTGCCTATTCGTACCGAATATTGGCGATCATCCTGGCTATAATGACAGTGTTTACGAAGTTCTTCAGCCATGATATCCTACGCCTTCAGGGTCCTCCCTTGCCATAGACCTTTCCCTGGAGAATTTCATTAAGGAGCTCGTATCTGTTTCGCTTAGCATTATATGGCCCAGATATTCAAGTTTTCTTCTTTTTATAGTGTTTATCACTTCCCTTCCTTTGTTCATTCTTTCCAGTACTGATACATTAGACACCCAGTCTGCCCACGAGATCTTCAGAGTTCTCCTGTATACCGATATTTCAAATGCTTCAAGCCTTTTTTTGGGTCGCCTCTGTCAATGTCCATGACTCTACTCTGTAGAAGAGTGTCGAGAAAACGTAACATCGAAGGATTTTGACTTTGATGTTTAGGTCCAAATTGTGGCTTTTAAAAAGTTTTGACGTTTTGATAAAGGTTTGTCTTGCTTTTTCTATTCTGCATTTAATATCTTGAGAGTGGTCCCATTGCTCATTAATTATCGTTCCCAAATAAGTGAATTTGGACACTCTTTCTACTAAACTATTTCTGATAAACAGTTGACAGTTTCGGATGTCCTGCTTACTTATTTTCATGAACTTGGTTTTACTTCTGTTAATTTTTAGGCCATATGTTCACTGGCATCGTTTATCTTGTTCATCAACTCTTGCAAGCCAATCAGACTGTCGGCAAATACTATAGTGCCGTCTGCGTATCGAAAGATATTGACACGCTCTTCGTTCAGCATGATTCCATGGTCGGTGTCTTCCAAGGCTGCGGTAAATATTTCCTCCGCGTATAAGTTGAAGATCAGAGGAGAGAAAATACAGCTCTGTTTAACTCCACGTTGTATAGCAATGACATTACCCTGTTCCTCTATATTGAGCTTTATGTTGGCTGTTTGATTTCAGTATAAGTTCCTTATGATTCCAATATCATTGTAATCTAAAACAGTGTTCCTCAGCACTTGCATCATTTCTCGTGCTGTACCCTATCGAACGCTTTCTCGTAATCAATGGTAAGCGAAAACGTCACAACTCGCGTCACGGAATCGCTGAAACACTAAACAGAGCATCCCTTGTACCAACTCCCTTCATGAAGACAAACTGTGTATCCGCTGCTTTCTCATCACATATTATGTAGATTCTTCGGTGAATTATCTCAAGAAACAGCTTCAACAGGTGGCTCATCAAGCTGATTAATCTATAGTCCCCACATGTTTTGGCTCCCCATTTCTTCGGTAACGTTTTGAATTCGGAAACAACCCATTCTTTTGGGATATTTGCCGTATTATGAATATCGTTGAAAATGTCAGTTAACATTTGTACAGATTTGTCATCAAGGAGTTTAGGAAATTTTGATTGTAGCCCATCTGGCCCTGGAGCTTTTCCTTCTTTCAAGTATGTAATAGCGGCTGCCGATTCATCAGTTAGTATTTTGGGACCACTTGAGACAATGGTGAGTCTCTTCTATCGTGAAATAAATTCTCTATATATTTCTCCCATGTTTTTTTATGTCTTTTCGGTCAACTATCATTTCTCCTTTTTCGTTGGTTAGCTTGCCTACGGATTTTTTCTTATATATTCCGGTTATTTCTTTAATTTTCTTGTGTACGTTAATCTCATCATATTTGCCATGTAGTTCTTCAATTTCCTGACATTTTCCCTCCATCTTTTTCTGTTTCACTTCTCTGATCTTTCTTTGTACTATTCTATTGAGTTTTTGATACTATGTGGCATCATTCTTATGTTTTCTCCTTTCTTCCATAAGTTGCATAATTTCATCTGTCATCCACGATTTTTTGTTGTCATCACACTTTTAAGCAGTTCCCTCTTGACACTTTCCACGGTTTTGTTTAAGGCCTGAATTCGCCGATTCGTGTTGTCACACTCGTCCCTTATCTGTGTGCACTTCTCATTAAGAATTTGTGTTAATTGATTTCGTATAGTATTATCTTTCAGTTTTGGATATTGTATTTTACAGGGCATGTGTCTAATAATCTCATATCAGATATACTATGAATTCATTTAATTTTTTTGAATGTTATTCTACGATTATTTTCAAAAGCATGCTCGACAACACTTGATTTTTCTGCCCTTCATGACCTATGTGTTCTTTGAATCCTGTTTGTATAATATATCTTCTAGTTTGCTCTATATATTTTAAATTACATTGCACATATTTGTCAACATGCGTAACAATCACAAAATACAATGGAATGCTTCAAGTATTTTGGCAAAGGAAACATTATCAAAAAAAAACGTAAAGTGCTTTAATATTATTATAATTAACATGAATGCGTTGCTTTGGCTTCTGCTAATTTTAATAACACTTGGTTGTCTTTGCTAAAAGCTGAAGTTGATAATGGATACTTTAAAATTAACTAAATCTTTAAACAAAAATCGTTGGATTTTTCCAAACACATAATACCAAATTGTAGATATATAGCACCTTAAAAACACATCAATTCTTTACCTGACATCATCGAAATATCACACCAACCTAACAGAGCAGTAATGGCATTGCCCTTGTCATCTTGTCAAAATCAGTTCAATACTTGAAACAGTGCACGAATTGCATATACTAACCAATACTTGAAACAGTGCACGAATTGCATATACTAACCATTTTCATTTTTAGATTTTCTGTTTTTGTTCGGATTTGTGTCTCGAAACGTCCGACGATTTTTCGTTGGGGTCACTAAACTAGCACTTATGCTGTTTACATTCTGGAACCAGATCCAAAGCGGCCGTATTCCTCAAAAAGCTTATAAATAAACAGGCAACAATTTGTCAGATAAACATGGGTGATTTATGCTGATCTGAAAATAATAGACGGAGTAAATATGCAATATATCTGTTTTTTATGTTTTTATAGTAGCAAAGCCAAGGAAAGCCATTGGGTTGGGTTGACAGAAATTGGCATTTAAGAAATGTCATGATGCAAGGAAAACAAAACGTAGACAAAGCATTTTTTAAATTTACCACCTTAATGAACGGTATTGATTCTAACACTATTTGGTTGCTCTTTCAAGCAGTATATTTTTTTGTAAAAACCATAACGCAATAAATTATATAGAACTAGTAGATATTATACTTTTCAACTTTAGGTAATATTCTCGATTGTTATGTAAGCATATAAGTTCACTAGTTATATTATAAGCGCATAGATCGGTTCCACCGATCTCCATATATTGATAAGCACAAAGCGATCCAAATCATACTGATTCATGCGTCTTCAGATGTAAACAAAAGAAGGTAATTCTGAGACTGCGCAGTTTCAATTAGGAGGTTATCGATCGATTCCACGTGCTTCATCACCGCATGGCCGCGAATAAGCGACAGGTCCGAATTTTAAGAATTTGGAAACATATTTTTGCAGTTGTATATATTACCAAAAATTTAAAAGCAAGTTGATAGATGATATATTTAACACAAACATTGCAAGCCATTGGTTTTTAAAAGAAATAGAATAGACCAA
>MU184157.1:91455-109005 GCA_016904865.1 Pissodes strobi | reverse complement strand
ATAATAACGAACTATTATAATAATAAACTAAACTAGATGTCCAGGAGTAAATTAGTTATTTTCAAGGAAAACGATAATATAAGCCACTCAGATGCACGTACGTACTTCAATAAGTGAACGAAACGAAACGCCGAAACCCATTACGGCAAACACAGAAAAAATAATTATTTCAAGCTCAAGCAACAAGCAAGGTCAGAGAAATTTGATAATATTTTTGATTACCGAACTGTAAAAGCTTTATGAGCTGATTTCGTTCTGTCGCTTCTCGGTGTTTGTGCGCATGAGTAAAATTATCCTATTTTCAGTTCTGTCCGACGCAGAACCCGGTTTTTTCCCCATGATTGGTACGATTTTTCGACGCATGCAGACGGTTTGTGCTTATCCATATATGCAGATCGGTGATCGGTTCCCATAAACAGACATTGTACTACAAGAACTGCAATGACATCACCGCGCTGGCATCTCAAAATTTGCACGACGATTTTATATGAACGGTAAAGAACAACCAAACTATGTGTTATTGGAGAGAAGGAAACCAATTTTAACAATTTTTATATTTAGATCTTTAATTTGCTTAAAAGCTAGTTCGGTAGATGACGTTGAAATTTCTAATATTCAAATTCATTTGCTTAATCTTTTTTGTCTAAGTTTGTCCGAAAAATGGTATCCTGTTTGAGTTCTGTCATTATGATACCATATTTTTAAAATATCGGTGTCACTATGGAATTCATTTTTTCCGACTAATTATAATTACAGCTATACTCTACCTACTAACAAAAGTTACGTACTTACATTTTAATATTTAGAGGTTATTATAGGAAGGCCAAATAATCGTTTCGACAAAAAAAAAATACTACAGAATATCTCATTAAAAGAACACAAGTTGAATTTATTCTTAATATAAGTATCTTACAGAAAAAATCTGTAATCATCATCGCTTGTTTCTGCGTGCTCATATAAAGGAGACTATGACGGGTACCGTTTTTTAGCATCTTAAGTTTCACAAAACAGTAGCATAGTATCATGAAATCCGTCAAAAGTGCGGAAAATTCATTAAGTCAAAGACATTCTAAACATGTAATGTAATGTTTAGAAGATCCAACTCGTCTGCTTTTGAGTGTGTTTCTATAGAACCTTCTTTTTACCTTTACAGCAAACAAACACAAGAAAGTGCAGTCTCAACAGACATAAGACAAAATTATTCGTCCCAAACACATCAACCCATTGTTAAATCATCAGAACATCAAACTGAATCAATGGAAATTGAAACCAGTACAAGGTCATATACTTCAGATGAATCAAAAACGAGCAACGAAGGATGTCAGTGCAGAGCGTCAGACTATGCGTGCAAATGTACACCTCAATCGCCTATTGTCATATGTGGGCCTCCGGGATCCACTGAAGAATCCAATAATATATCACATCACGCTCCTATTCAGTCACATCATTCGCAACATCATGAATCATCACATCATTCTCCTATTCAGCAATCACATGATCATGAATTGTCCTCCCACTTACACAAGGAATCTATTCATCATTCTCATCATATGCAACCAGATCATTTAAGTCATCACAACCAATCACTACACTCAAGTCATGTTTCACATCATGATGCACCAGAGCATACTCATCAAGACACTATGCATCATTCACATCATGATCATTCGGAACATTTACAACATCACGACAAACATCATATACAAAGTCCTGTATCATTTCATCAGTCGCATCAGCAACATCAGTCATTCTCACCAACACATCATTCACACCTCTCCGAGCATCATGAATTATCACATCATTCAGGGCATCCTGAATTATCACATCATTCAGGACATCCTGAATTATCTCATCATTCAGGGCATCCTGATTTATCGCATCATTCAGGGCATCCCCAGTTATCACATCATTCAGGACAACCTGCATTATCACATCATTCCGGACACCCTGAATTATCACATCATTCAGGGCATCCTGAACTATCACATCATTCAGGGCATCCCGAGTTATCACATCATTCGGAGCATACTGTATCATCACACCATTCAGAGCATCCCGAATTGTCACATCATTCAGAACATCATAGCACATCGCATCACTCGGAGCAACATGGCATTTCACACCATTCACACCACGGCCCCTGTCATCAGTGTCATCAATCACCGCGTAATTTAAGAGAAGATGAACATCATAAGTCTGAACATGATTCACATCATAATAAATCCCACCATCTTCCTCATCAAAAGGGAGGTAAGTCTTCTAAGCACTCTAGTAGTAAAACACATCTAAATAACAAGACATCAGATATGTGCGTCTGTTGCTCTTGCAGTACTGAGTCGCAGTCTAGCGGAACAATTCCAACTTGCCCGGCGAAAAAATTAAAAAGGCGAAATGAATGTTGTTGCGGTCACGATAAGAACGATACTGAAACTTCAGAAACCAGAGAATCAAGTACTTCGTATACCTGCATTCCATGCAATCCAGAAGCAAAATCAACTTTAAAACTAAAATTTTCAAAAGACTGCTTATGCCAATTTGATACAGCATCTACCAAGGATTCATCAACATCAACTTCTAGTACCTGTTTATCGAGATGTCCAGTAGTCAAGTCAGTAAATAAAAAGGCTAACGCAAGAAAGAAAATTGTTTCTTGTAAATGCAAAAATCTAGATATTCAAAATACGACTATATCAGATAGTGGTTGCATTCATAAAAAAGTTACAATTTGCGGCTGTAATACAAGCACTACTACCACCACTACCTCGGATGGTGTTAGTGAAGAGCAACGAAAAATTGGAGACTCTAAAGATTGTCAAGTTAGGTATGCTATTACGAAAATAACAAAATTTTCAAGTTACACAACTTTTGAAGTGATGAAGTCTACGAAAAAAAGGCCAAAAGTGATGCCTACAAAATTGGAAGGGGTGTTTGTTTTGAAAAATAAGAAATTTTAGTTACTAAGAGATAATTGCATAGTTTTTAGTAAAGACACTTAGTAATTTTTATTTTTATTATCAACTTACTGACAAATGAATATGGCGAGTACAATGTTGACAATAAATTAAAGTAGCTTATATCATATATTATTATATAAGCTACAACAAAAACATTTAAGAGATAACAGAAAACAACACAGCAGATAAAGAGACATGTATTTCAAAATTATTGTTAATAATGGATCTTTTGATGATATAAAAAAACAATTTTAATGTGCTCTTAAATGTTTTGTGTTTTTTTGTTGTCGTTGTTCTGTATAGCTTTATTCGCGTGTATTAAAAACAATATCAAATAGGGTGTTGTATTATATTATAGGATCATAGGCCAACTGATTCATATGATAGGATATCTGTAAATGTTCCGGCCTTTTTTATCAGTTAAATTTATTAAAGAGTGATATAAGACCGTTGCCGTGTGTTTCATTATTCTTTTGAGAAGTAGTACTGTAAATAAAACGTTATATTCATAAAAATCATATCTAAGGTTAATATATAGCATTACAAGTTTACGTTGATCACAAAACTCTTTGTATTATGGCTACCCGCATTGAATTCTTGTTCTTCCAATCGACACTATTTTATTTCAATACAAATCAACATATTTAAAAAGGCATCTATTACGCAATGTTTACTTCTTGTTGGTTATTTCACTTCTTTTAAACAATCATGTAGTAATTGTATGCTTTATACACAGGGAAAACTGAACAAATGTATTTTTGTACAGATAGGTTCCATGCATGATACAATTTTTATTCAAAACGTGAACGCACATTCTGACTCATCTGTGGAAATATTTGACAACACTGCTTATGGACAATTTATTGTCTTAGATCGTCCATAAAGGCTGGTTGGGTTACGCTAATGGTTCTTAAATAATTAGATGAAACCATTAATGCAGTCAAATCTGGTAATCATCATAGGGTACCGATCCACTGAAAGACATTCTAGTGAATTAATTTACTAATTTATGTAAAATTTCAATTCAAATTTTAATACAGATCTAATAACTATATTAAGATGGGTTGGCAAATGGTCGGAAAATATTGCCACTGAAATAAAATTAATTTTATTTATGCTAGAATTTATTATCTCAATACATTATATTATGTTAGATAATGTTACGTTTCCTTAGAATAGAGCAATATAATTAAATGAAACCACCTAAAATCTTTAACAAAGATTGACATAGATCTATTTTTGTCAAAGTCGGTGTTTTTCCTGAAATTCAGAAAGTCGTCAAAATCGGTTTACTTATTTTACTTAAGAACTAATTTCGGTAACTTGTATGGCTTTAACTTAACCTACATCAAATCTCCGTTAAGCACTAACTAAGTTATATCCCCTGTATGAATATAATGCACGGGGCCTTAACACCTTACGACTAGAATGTTACTTCTAATGATTACATAGTACGATCTTAAGCTAATGAGCTATTCTAGAAAATACGTTAATTTGCTGAAAACTAGGAACCCAGAGGGTAGGTGCAAACATACCCTTTCAGGACATATTTACATCGTAAAGTGTAACCGTATAAAAAATGCGAGTATTTTCATATGTTTACACCGACGTAGTTTATAGAAGGCAGATGCCTTAATATATTTAGAATAATAATGTGATATAGTTATTGGGTTTGTCAGATGGGTGACAGTTTTCTATCTCTCTTAACAGTTTAAGTCGTTGATTTCAGGTTGATTTATACAGGAGTATCCAAATAGAGCGTACGTATTACCCTTCCATTTGGACATCAATAGACAAGTCGTTAAAAAGGACATCTACTTTCCAAAAATTTAAAAATCCTCTGCCGAATCTTTAAACTGTCACTTGGAAGGGTGCTAGTAGGAGAGACGGCAATGTTTGGGCAAGTTTTAAGTTTCTCCAGTTATATTTCTTATTGTCCTTTCCCATACATTGCACAAAATCAGGTAGAAGAAGTATTCTAGATGACAACCCATGAAGTGTTTCTGTCTAAAGGACCTAAATGTGGGATTTTTTATGAATATAATTAAGATGAGATATTTGAATAAAAATATATCACTGCTTTGCCAAAGTTTTTAGGTAATTTCTTGACTAGATGCTACTCTAATTGTTAACTTTAGATTTAGAAAATTTATATGACAGAATTACCCTAGAAAAATCAATTTGGAATAAACAACATCTTATTTGAAAGAAAAAAACTAAAAATGCGATTTAATTTAAAAAAAAAACTGTGGAAATTTAAATCGGCTAATATTATTCTTTCATGAAATTATTCAGGTTCATAAAACTACTCTTAGCGCATGAGTTAATTTCTGATAAGATACAAAGGTTCGATTAGTTATGACAGCATATCTCACTTAAGATAAAACATAGTTTAATTTTACATTAATAAGCCATGGATACAACGATATTGTTTCAAAGACTTCATGGCACATTAAACGTGATTAAAATATTATGCTAACTATTACGTTTGTTCATATATGTACAAATTTTGCCTCTAGTGTCTCACAGCAATCGGTTGTCATGTTGTTGAAAATGGAGGAAGTTGTTGAATGTGCAAACGTCAATATCTCGCAAAATGACAAATCACTGGGAGCAACGCAACAACAATACTCGTCAATATGAACACATTTTTAGCAGAATAGGTTTGTAACTTGTTTTTAAACTATATCAATCGAAGAATGAAATTATATCGTTGACACCTTTTAATGTTGCATAGTCATGTTCAGAAAACCGTTTCTTATCTTAAATGAAAACATGCTCAGAAAATATTACAGCAACAGATGTAAGATATTTTAACGTCAGATTATTCACTTAATATTAAAATGTACAACAGACCATTTTTTATGTTTAGGGATGTCACATACATTTCGTTCTATAAAATTTCTTGTTAACATACCACAAAAGGTTTCTTTATTAAAACAATTACTTTTTCATGCTACTTAAATGCGTTTACATATTAAAATTAAAATATTCAATAACCTAAATTTTTGAGTAGATAGCCTACTACGACATAAGCATGCATTTTAATTATTTTTTTTACAAATTCATTATTTCGTAGTAAGTACTATGCATTAAAAGTTGAGTATTTAAACTACATAACAATTATTGTAACAATTATTCTTCATTTCTCAAATAGTTCGAATGAACAAATCGAAGTGAGTGTGTGTGTGGATATAGAGATTTTGGAAGGAGGTAATCAAAAATTCGTAAGGTCATACTGAGTTGGGACGTTAAGAATCACCTCAAATATTGCCTGACGTGAAGTAGTGCTGTTAAATATTAAATTTTTAATTATGAGTAATACTACGATCAAAGAGGGCAATAAAAATATAAATGAGATTATTAAGAATTCATTAAGATCCTACATAATGGCGCATTTGCCTTTCTCAGCCCACGGGTTGTTCTTTTTATCCGGGGCATGTATCAGTGGGTCGTTTTTCTCATTTTCTTCCACATATTCCCGCATTCTGAAAAAGAAATGCTCACATTAATATTGAAAACCTTTATATATACATATATTTGTCTATATATTTGTCTCATCTCACGTATTTTGCGAGAGTTAAGAACCACATTACCCCATTAATTTTCATAACAAAAACGGTTGTTTATGGCCAAACTGACGTCTCTACGGATTAAAAATATTTATCTAAAGCCGTGAGACATGAACTTCTTATCCCATTCATTTTGCATAAGATAAGGGGTTTAAGATGGAATTTGGGAGCTTTGGCAAAATGCACTACAGCACAGTTTTATACACAACACTGACACAGAATCTTTGCACTCGACGCGCGTTTCGCGAACCATATTACCATCATCAGCCTGTTAATGATACATGGTTAGCGATATGCGCGTTGAGAGAAAATAATCTGATTCGATGTTGTGAATAAAACTGTGTTTTAAAGGAGTTTATTAGCTCATACGTTTTCTTATCTCACTGATTTTCAAATAATTGAATTAAGTCAATGAAAAGACAATTTACAATTTAATTATTTGTTGCAAACATTAATAGCATAAACTTTGCACTCCTTGAAATAAATTCCTGATGAGTAGGAAAGTTGCGAGGAATTACGTGAAACCTTATTCGCTTGGTCATTCGTAGTATCATCTAAATTGAGATTTCCTAGAAATTATTTTGTTGGAACGCCAACGATCATGACATTATACTGTTAACAAGTCTGCGCCCGGAATCTTCCAGCCTGAAACAGCTTCCCGTGTTCTCTTCAAGGTGATCTAGTTTCCGATACAAGGCAATTTTCTTGATGGCCAATGGATGTCAGACACATTTGCCCCGTTTGTATTGAATGAAAAATCGATAATGACCACCATTTTTAGAACGAAGAGTAATATAACAGCCAATAATTTCAATCATATTTATATTATCAATATCTCCAAATGTCACTGAATATTTTGATTTTAGAATTTCGCAAAATGGACAGATTTTCCTTCATCCTTTACATTGTTTTGAAGTGAATTTGTTACTTCTTCTCTGCTAGATTTTGTGGTCGATAGCCCTCACAACTTTTTTTAAGAAATGTAATTAAATTCATGTGTTTATTTTATTACTATTTATGGAAATCACCCAATAAAGATGAATGCTTACAAGCTTTGAATAAACTACTAAAATATGATAATAATAACGTCTCATTCGCCAAATTGCAAAACTTCTTTTATCTACATCTGGCATGTTTTCGCGAGTTCTATCAATCTTTTCCTTGAAAAGACGTCTGCTTTAGTCACTTTAGTGGGTCAGCTGACGGGGCACTGTAGAATGAAGAGACAGATGGAAAAGATCGGCCTGGCAAATAATAGCCGTTGCAGGTTGTGTCAGGAGAAGGAGGAAACCCCAAAACACGTGTGGTGCGAGTGTGAGGCTCTCAAGGCTAGGGAAGACCAAACCAGGATCTGCAAGGTACATGGAGGAGCCGGTGCTACATTTGTGGTGTCTGATTAGGAAGACCAGACTGGATGAGCTCCTCTAAGCATGGTTCGGAGTGCTACTATAAACCTGCATAGGTTGCAGTGGAAGAGGCGGGTACCAGCGCTAACCCCATTCAATTACACTTTATTCTAGGGATCAAAACACCTCTGAATCTGCTGATGAGATAACTCAACTAGTATTCAGGCTTTCATCTCCTCTTCTATGTAACATCTCTCACACAGTAAACCATGGTTTAGGAAAAAATGGTAAAGATGCCGCATACCGTAAATGGCGATAGCCGAAAAGCGAAATATATTTGTTAAGGCTAGAAACCAACGTAAGCGGACCATGGACGAGAGCAAGGAGGGATATAACGAGCAGACTAAGAACAAACTTTTAACTGTCCTAACCGATCAAGATCCTTTTGGTCATTTGTCAAAGATATCAATCAGGACTTCTCAAAGACGTCAATCCTATAACTGACCAAAGATGATGGTTCAATAGCGGAATCAACCGAAGAAAAAGCGAACATTCCTGCCGAAATACTTACATCAAATTCTACCTTAGATCCTCAAGGAAAGTATTCCCCAACTATACCGAGAGTGAGTAATGGTATTTCGCCAACGCAAAACGAAATGAATACTCAAAAGCCTGAACACTAACAAAGCTACAACTGAATGATATTCTCACAAATAGAGCTTAAGAAATGTGCTGCTGAAATAACAGCTCAACTATACAGGCTTTTCTCCCTATCAAAAAGATGCAGCCCCTTATGATAGGGCTCTCATTCTGGTTTGAAATTCGCTCAGGTGCAACCAATCCCGAAGAAAGGTAAAAAATATATTCCAAATAACTACCGTCCAATTGCCTTAGTTTCCATCATGTTCAAAGTCATGAAGAAACTGATCCATGAACAGCTCTTAAAATATCTCGAATCGGCAGGCATCATAAGGAATTGGCAGCCTGGCTTCCACAAGCACAAATCAACGGGAGATATCTTGACTTACGTGGACCTACCTGTAGACCAAAACCATCGAGAGCTACGGCGATTCTCGTACAGTTGCTTGATTGGTATGACGCAAATAGACATCATATTGACTACCACCAGCATTGCTTCTAGGGCTTTGCAATTTCTTAAGGGGTCGAAGCATTCGAGTTGGTATTGATGGATATGCCTCGGAGGAGTTTAAAACCAATGCCGGAGTTCCTCAAGAGTGTATATTATCTCCCACACTGTTCCTGCTCTATATCAACGATCTCTTAGACACGATAAACAATAATTATTCCATTTACAGCTTTGCAGACGACAGCACTCATATATTCTCATCCATGCCACGATCTCCAATGACCGCTGCTCGTTCCCAACGCTAGCGAGAAGATCACATTATTGCCAACAATGAGGATATGAACGTCATGGTGAAAAAAAGGAGGAAAACAATGTCCAGTTTAACACAGGAAAGACTAAAGTAGCTGCCTTCTGAAAAAAAGCAAACGCCGCAGGAACTGACTTATCAATGACAGGACAAACACTCACTGTGGTCTCATCCATAAGCTTGCTGGGTATCAACGTAGAAAGTAACATCACGTCACCAAAATCGCCAAAGCAGCAGCGCAAAAGCTAGGAGCTATAGAGCAAAAAGTTGTATATACCTCATCAGCTCTTATTGCTCTATAAGGCCCAGATAAGATTATCTCAGGAATACTGTTCTCATGTGTGGAGATTGGCACCCAAACACTTGTTCTAGATCTTAGACTCCGTAGAGGGGAGAGCAGTCTGTCTTGCGGAAGACCCAGAAATGACTAAAGCTCTTGATAACCTTGAACATCGATGGAAAGTAGCGGACCTACTTCTTTACTATCGATACTACTACGGAAGGGGATCAAAATTTTGGGTGCGTCACTTTTGATGCACTTCAGTGCTTATTTTACTTGTCGCATTTTAAAACTACTTGATTTTTCAAAAATTGTTAGTTCTTTTCCACATAGTTTGCGATGAAGAATTTTTCTTCACGATTTTTCGTTATTGAAGTTAACTTATACACCATGTGTGCAAACATATATAATTAGTCGGCCCGAGACACAAACAAACCCGTAGCAGAAACACAAGCATTTTACCATGACCTATAAACACTAGTGCAAGGTGTCTTGAAGTAAGACGAAATAATTGTCCTCTGAGACTTTATTGCAAGAGTCGGAAATAAAGCCATACTTGGATACGTTAAACGAGAACTATGAAATCTCAATACATAGATCTGTGCTCAAAACGAACTGTGAATTAACAACATACTTTATCCACGTAAATGACAACATAAATTTACTTTTGAAAACACCAGAGGCCAGACGTTTATAATAGACTATATAATAGCTAACCAAAATACCCACCCCTCAAGAATCATGGATGTAAGACTGCTTAGCTCAGCAAACGCTGTAACCAACCACAATCTTGTGATATCGAAAGTTAACACCACTTGCTATAGAACAAAAAAGTACATACAGAGCCCACTAAAGATTGATCATAGAATCTCTCGCCATTCATCATTCAACGAAGCACTGCTACCAACAAAGACTGGAGCAGAAGGTACCGAGAACCAAATAACCCAGGATGAAGGCATCGAAACAGCATGGCGTAATCTGCGCACTAATTTGGCTAACCCAGCAGATGAAGCAATTGGGAGAAAATCCCTGATTCAAAGAGGAAGTTAAGGCACTAGCAGCTGAGAAAAGCAAATGATATCTAGAATACAGATCTGGTACCCTGACATTCGACCAATTCAAAATTGTTAGAAAGAGATCGAAATAATTAAGTGAAAGTACTGCGAAAAATTCTTTACAGATAGGGAATACGATATATATATGCCGGACAAACGAGAGATTGGAGTAACAAACAGAAGAAAACCGTATAAATGAATATGTAAAAACTACAAAAGTCACACCGGAAATATGGGAGAATCACTTAACGACCATCTACAGCTCAAAAGAGGAAAGCCCTAACACCCAAGAAACTACAGAAGATGACATCGCAGAAAACCCTCCAACACTTTACTATATTCACCGACGAAATAAAGCAGACAGTACCAAAACTAAAAAATAGAAAATCACCGGGCATAGATGGTCTACACAACGAGTTACTCAAATATGGTGGAAAAAAACTAATAGATAAATTATAGGTATTATTTAATAAAATAATTCGCCAAAACGAGATACCATCATAATGGAAAGACAGCATCGCAATATCTATTTTTAAAAAAGGAGAAAAAGCTAACTCGAAAAATTATCGAGGGATCAGCCTCCTAAGCTTAGTTTTAAAACTGCTGACAAAAATATTGTCAGAACAGATCAATGGAAATGGAATAAGCGGTGTTCAAAAACCATTTAAACGCGTTATCAAATCTAACGATTTAATTTAGATTATATTTGCATTCCACGCCACTGTTCGCATTCCAAGGAAATCTTAAAATCCATGGCGATACTACTAACGCCATCTCTACTTGCAACGTTCACTCATCTGATTCCGACCAATCACAGCGCTACCCTACAGGATAGCCACTTCACTCAACTTAAAATTCCCTAAAATTTATATCTTTAATAATCGGATTTTAGGAAAACTAGCGAGCAGATTTCAACCAGATTTGTGTTAGAATTCATAATATTAATTTAGACAACCGGTGTTGCTAAGCTTTTACGCAATTTCTCTATATTTACTGCCCTTTACTGACTTAATATGAAGTAGTGGGGGTAAGTTAACGCGCCAAAAGTCGACACACGACGCTTCTCCCGTTCGAGAATTCACTTCTCTTAACTGGCCCTCGTTTAAGCAAGTCGCGATCGCTAAATCGCTCCTCATGGCGCACACAGCCATGGAGGTTTCTCTAATTCTCTAACCACAGCTTACCTTGGTAAGCTGTGCTCTAACACTGTACTAATCATACCCAAGGCAACAGTTCAAGTAAATAAACTCAAACGTTTACAAACCCAATCTCTCAATACTCTCTCGGCTTTATTAAAATATAAAGTCTCCCATAAGTGCTATTCCAATTCACTTAGTTTAGTATACCTACGCGAATTGCGTATCATGTTTTACAATAATTTCTGCGTGTAGAAAACGCATTCCACAAAGGCTTCATAATAGCCCTGCCATAAGCATCTACCTGCATATCATACTCAATTCTCAACACGCCATTGAGTCATTTTTATTCGCAAGAAGTTGAAGTAAAATGTATATAGTCGCTAAGTAAGAACTTAGTAAGTGTTTAAAGGTGATATTTCCTGTGTTAGAAGAGAATCTGCTGAACGATTGAACATTGCTAACCAAATGGTGAATCTAGTGTACATTATTAGCTTATATGTGGACAATAAGGTAATATTTATCCTGTTATTATCGCTTGTATGTTACCATATTTCATCTCAAGGTTATCCCAGCTAATCGTAGCAGTTCTGCAGGAACATAAATGTACACTTAAGTGTATATAGCTGCAAGATTATGTTTATAATCATATACTTGTTTAACATTACAATTGTTTATGCATGCTTTAGGTTTTAAGAGTATTATTCATGTCACATTCTTCAAGGTCAATATTTTGCCTCGACTGATATTGTTCATATCGTAGCACTGACTACGTATAATCACTTATTGTTTATATTTTGTATATTTATGAGCTTCTAGTTATTTTCAGGTAAAATAACTTATTAAAATATTCATATAATACTAAAGCTTTTTGTTTTATTTACAAATTGACTTTAGAACTAGCCCTATGGTAAATTTTAGTGCCTAAGAGCACATCTCTGTTTGATTCAGAAAATAGGACTGAATCAAGCGGATAGCAACAGGGGTTCAGAGGCAATAGGTCAATCATAGCGAAAGTAAGCGGAAAAGGCATATGAATTTAATAAGACAGCATTTATAAAGAATATATACATAAGAGAAGTATTCATCCATATATTGTTGATGTCATCAAAGAATTAAACACTGGGAATCACACATACATAAAGAAATTGCCGCAGACGGAATAAGACAACTGAGCCCTGCCCTATTCACTATAATAATGGATGAAATTATCTCGGATGTAAAACAAACTGGAAGAGGATACAGGATGGGCAACCAAGAATCAAAAATAATGTGCTATGCTGACGATGTGGTCATAATCGTAGAGGACGAAGACAACTTACAAAGATTATTGTTCCGGTTCGAATGTTCGACCAGAGCGCAAAGAGGTTTAATATGCAAATATCTGTCCGGAAAACAAAGTCTCTCACTATATCAAAAGAACGAAGAAGATATACGCTTGCAGTCTACAACCAAAGTGTATAGCAAGTAATAAGTAATGAACTTTAAAAATATCGGAATAGACATCACGAGCAGCAAGGACTTAAAGAACGAAATACAATTCCAAGCAACAAAGACCGCATTAGTATAAAGATACCTGAGCGATATGATAAGGCGAAATAAGCACATGATCCGAAGAAGTAAAGTAAGGATATACAAAACCTGTGGTTGACCCATAATGATAATAGCTTATATAAAGTAGAGCAGAAAACACGATCACCAAACACATTCTAAGAACGAACGTCGGAAATGCGGATCCTCAGAACGATAACTTGACATACATTATATGATCATAAGGGAAGCAGCGAAATACGAGAACAAATGGAATTGAGGATGTAGTGAGATGGGCTCGTATAAGAAGCAGAGAGTGGAGAGACCATGTTGATAGAATGGCCGACAATAGACTACCAAAGATAGCAAGAAACGAGAAGCCAATTGGCAGACGGCTTCCAGGGTAAATACTGTTGATGTTGCTGAAAACACCGGGCTTAGCCCTAACGTAAGAAGAAGAAGAATTACTTAACAACTAGTTTCTCCAATTTTTTCTGTACAAATTAAAAGCGCAAAACTCCCTTGGGAATTTTGATCGCCAGGAAAAATAATGAGATTGTGAGAATTCTAATAACTTTTAAAACATATTTAAATGATGGGCGAAAAAATTATATGTTCAACTCGGCAATAAAATATAGTTTGACTACCTTCGCTGAATTCCTAGCTTCGCAATATTCGACAATAATCTAACAGCCTCGGCAGTCGACCAATCTCATACGAAGTCAAGATTTTATCATTTTTTTGACAATATACAGTCTTACTTTTATTTGCAATCTAGTTACTTAACTTTTAGTTAGTTTGGGTTAGTCGTTCAATCAACTTTCGGTTAGTTTCAGTTAGCTTTAATTTATTTTTGTCATTTGAACCGATTCCGTCCTCAGAAACAGACTAATACGATCTCTCACGTATATTACGTGATGTGCCAAATGTAGCATGCACTTTTTCGTGATCTGATACCCCATAATATTTTCAATGTTAAAATGGCAATTTTAAGATATTTCGAGCAAAATATAACTTCGTGTGTGCAATATTGCCAAAACAGTTATATTATCATATTATAACATTTAACAAATTTTTTACATTTAACATGAGTAATATGAGTGTTGAACTGCGCTTATTTTTTTATCGACCCAAACTAGCCTATTTTTTGTCAATTAAAAAAGGAAAAAATACAGTTCATGCTAACACTGTTTGGTCTTGCTTCTAGCTTTTTGCATCTTGGTAGCAAATAATGCATTAAAATAATTCAATAAATAGTTGAGGGAATAACCCTGAACAACGCGGCAGCCTTGCTTCACGCAATTCTTCGCGCTAGCTCAATAATGATATGAGCTAATTTCGTCAACATATACATTTTTTGAGGAGATTCTGTTAATAGATATTTCCCAATTAGCTTGATATAAATAAATATTGTTCTAATATTTAATAATGAAGCATTCTTTTTCTTTTTTTTTATCAGCCAATTGCAATACTAGGAGAAATAACTCTCTCAAGAATTTGCTACCAATTCCAATCTAATACCTTTTGCCACTTCTCATTTGTCTTTGTCTATAGAGAACTATATTTTATTACAACTTGTTTCTGATGGCCCATGCTATTCAGGGGGAGTTAATCTCTACATTGCATTTGGTACTTATATCCGTTCACAACATATTATTTGCTTTTTATTTACCCTAAGGTTTTATGCTTTTAGCTCTAAAGGTATTGCTTTTATTTATGCAACTAAAATGTAATTGTTGCAGAAAAAATAGGCGTGGTCAATTGTTATTATGGTCCCAATAATAAAACATTGGAATTATTTGTATGTTAAGCAAATCAGGAATATAGGGGATATTGAGGCCATTCTAATTTCATATTAGGTATTTCTCTATTGATATTCTTGGGGTGGGAATTTGGAATCATTTTTAAATAAACTTAATTTTTGAGGCTATCTTTAGCAGATTCTAAAATGTTTTGAAAACGTACTAAAACGGCTGTCTAGAATGAGGGAACACCTCACATAAATATTCACTATGATTATCATTGAAATGGGGACAAATCATAATTTGGAATTATGATAATTTGATACAACTAAATCATTTTATTTAAAATCGGACACTCAATATTTTTTTTCAACTGAGAGGAATTTAATATTAGCTTTCACCTATTGTACCAAATTCAATTGATATATATCAACTTATCCCGCTAAAAATGTCTGCTATTTTGTATTGCGATTTAAAACACTTTCGTGCTATAAACTCGCATATATATTTTTTCAAAATAGTTCAGGATATCTGCCTTAGCAAAGTAAGAGTTTTATAATAGACCTCTATCTCGATATATTTTATCTAATTTTAGTCAAACAAATTGTCAAAAAGTGAGGTATCGTACCCATTCTAAACAATTTATTACTTCCAATTTTAAGTTTAGTATTTCATACGACTAATATATTATTGTACTTATTTTCTCATATAAAAAAAAAACAAAAAACCTTTGCGGAATTGGCACTGTAGATTTTATAAAAATTAACTCGCTATTAATAAAAATATACCTTTTATTACACGAATATATTAATAATGACAATTCCCCACTAGCTTCATTTTTATTACGCTCTATAATACTAATTTCTGGATCGCATATGAGATGATGAATTTATTAATTTATTTATAATCAGTTAGTGCGGACTTTACTTTTGTCTAGCATCTCATATTTCCAATTTTTTAACTTAAAAATCAATTGGAAGATTCGCAGTTTTCCTGATTATTGTACGTAGTATATATAAATCCACTATTTCTTAAGACGGAACGAGTTCGTCTGCCATCGGAATAAACAAATATTTTCAAAATATTTCAAATGAATTACTAAACAAAACTTGGAATAGTTTGCAAAATAAATGTCTTCCATAAAGTTTTCTAGCAAGTGAAAAAACTCCCCTTTTGAGATTATCCTGTCCCTCATAAATCGTCGATTTCCTAGTCACGTTGTCCTGGAGCTCTCTGGCAAATATCCAAGACCCAGAGTCCTTTCCAGAATAACTAGAATGCAATTATGTAACGTACCGTAGTGATGTGATTACACTCCGCGGAAAAATAATGATATATGGTTTCCATTCAAAAGATCTATTTTGATTGATGTTTGACATTACTTTGAATATTTAACAATAAAAATACAATGAGCACCACCAATGATAAAATCAATTATTTAGACAGATTCTTTTATGATAAGTGGCTTATCGGATTATTTGACTTATAAATCCCTCTAAGTTTCTAAATCATTTACGAAATATAAACAATTTTATAATCAATCAATCGATTTCAAACTAATTTAATTAGTTTTAAAATCGAACGGTTTATTACTACATATTCACAAATATGATTGGATACATTTTAAACATGATGTCATGATTCTTTTAATTCGTTTAACAACGCACCATTCAAATGTTTTCTTAAGGAGAAATTGAAATTTTGGCTGAAGAATGGTTTATGAAAACCCAGATTTTTTCATTAAGAAACAAATGAATATCACTTCCGGTTTGACCGGAAGTAAGCATGAGGCAAGATTTTCAAATACAACCCTGCAAATATTTTTACATATTTGAATAGAGCTCGAAATTCCCTTTTCAGCGATGTATCAGAAGTTGCAACTTTTTTTCAAAATGGCGGCGTAGAGGGCACTTATTCCAAATTCAATAAGGCGGCATTTTGACATCACCAATAGATTTTTTGTCACAATTTCCATTGATATCGGACACAAGATAGGTTTTCTTGCAGATTTTTCTTACTGTTGGAAATTCTAAGGATTATTATGAAATTGAAGCATTTTTAGTATTTTAAAATGTCAAAATGTATGTAAATGTTTCTCGAAATTTTGAATACAAACCTATACATATTATAAACATTTAGATAGAGCTCAAAATTTCCTTTTGAACGATGTATCACAAGTGGCCATTCTTTTTAAAGATGGAGTTGTAGAGGGCATAATTCAATATGGCGTCGCGCCGCCATATTCAATTATGCCTTCCACAACGCCATCTTTAAAAAAATGGTCACTAGTGGTACATCGTTCAAAAGGATATTTCAAGCTCTATCCAATGTCTTAAAATATGTACAGGGTTCTATTCAAAATTTCGAGAAAATTTTGATGTTTTAAGGAAAAACTATAAATGCTTCTATTTTATAACAATTATCTAAAATTTCCAACAGTGAGAAAAATCTGCATGAACACCTATCTTTTCTTCTATATCAATGGACAGTTTGACAAGAACTCCAATGGTGATGTCAAAAAGCAGGTTAAAAAGGCAATTT
>MU184157.1:74668-91055 GCA_016904865.1 Pissodes strobi | reverse complement strand
ATATTATACAGAGCGATCACAAATTAACAATACGTGTAATTTTCCAAGAGTAAACTACGTTATTTTATTTTTTTTAACAATGTTAATCAAAAAAGTTGATTGCAGATAAGTTATTGAAATGCAGGAATACCATTAACAAGTATACAGGGTGCTACAAATTTGTTCTTTGTATGGGTATCTCGAAAGCCGTAAGAGATACGAGGTCAGTTAAATTGGGGCAAAGTGGTCCAATTTAAGGATGATTGACATGCCGTCGAGAAACTTCCGCAAGCTCCGGTATCAAATTTTAAATCCGACGTTTCGCTTTTGGACCCCTCTCATCAACTTCATTTTTTTTTAAATACGGACCTGGATTTTTTATCTAATTTTTAACAAGCCCTTGGTCTCCCAAAACCAACGATGTATCGCACTTATCAATAAATCAACAAATCTAGATTTTTTCCATAAGAGATAATGGGTTGGGCAGCGATGAGGTGATCTTTTCTGACTCGATTTTACTTATGACAATATTTGTTACCATTATCGGACAAGTGTGATACTTCGTTGGTTTTGGGAGACTAAAGGCTTTTTAAAAATTAGATAAAAAACCTAGGTCCGTATTTAAAAAAATTAATTTGATGTAGGGGACCCGAAAGCGAAACGTCGGATTTAAAAGTTGATACCGCCAGCTTGTAGAGGAGAAAAAGTGGCAATAATAATGTGACGTTTATATTACTTTATCTCCTCAAACAAAGGCAGGAAAAAATAAAAATAAAATAGATGATTTTCAGTTTTTTACGGATATCTCTCGAAGTAGGCGGGATTTTCTAAATTTCTCGACGGCCGGCATGTCAATCACCCTTAAGTTGGGCAACTTTGCCATAATTTAACCGACCTAGTATCTCTTACGGCTTTCGAGATACCCATACAAAGAAACAAATTTGTAGCACCCTGTATACTTGTTAATATTGTTCCTGCATTTCAATAACTTATCTGCAATCAACTTTTTTTATTAACATTATTAAAAAAAATAAAATCACGTAGTTTACTCTTGGAAAATTACACGTATTGTTAATTTGTGATCGCTCTGTATAATATGCGGTATTATTTTTTGGGCAGTTCTTAGTTTTAGAGGAAGCAAAAATTTTTATAAAGAATAACTTTTTTTCCAAGAAAAGGTCTAGATTGACTCTACCGTGTGGCCATATAATGAAAATGTCATCCTGATATCGTTTCCAAAAGCTGGGCTTCATTTGGGCATTCTTCAGAGCTTCAGTTTGGAAGTATTTCATGAACAGGTTGGCGACGACTGGAGAAAGTGAAAATCGCATTGGGGCACCGTCTGTTTGTCGATATATATTGTTCTCGTAAGAAAAGTAGGTGTTCTTGAGGCAGTGTTCTGAGAGCTCGATGACGTAGTGTGGAAAATCCTCGTTTATGGCTATTTGGTCTAGGGCTTCGTCGATTGGTATACTTGGATATAATGATTTGATATCTAGGCTGGCAAGGATATCGTCTTTTTGTAGTTTTAGGTCCTTAATCATGTTGGTTAGATGTTTGGAATTTTTGACGTACGAGTCGGGTGTTTCACTTGCTGGTTGCATGATTTGTGCAAGATTCATGGCGAAACGTACCAGTTGAAACGCCACTCTCATTTTTTTACCGCTAATATAAATAGACAATTATCTCTTTCACAAGTGGAAGGTATGGAAATATTTAAAGCTCTGATCACGTCATATTTCCGCCTTTTTAAAACATTGATAATCGACAAAAATGGTCAAATTAACTTCGTTAACAATTCTGGTCTACCGTTTAATTCAGCGTTTAAATTTAAAGAACTTCTTTACACAATATTTAATTTTAGTAACTCTGCCCCTGGACATGATGGCATTATCATTACTGTGATCTCAAATCTCACATGTCTTTAAATATGTTTCCGAGATCTGCTCAAATATTTATCGTTCTCGAAAAGGACATCCACCAAAGCAAGAAGCATCGAAATCAAATTGATTGCGTAGGCCCATCTCATAAAGAAATCATACCCCATAATAGTAGAAGAGACCCTTATAATTACACACGCTACAGAAAATTATTATTTGAGTACAGACATT
Source organism: Pissodes strobi (assembly GCA_016904865.1). Classification (NCBI taxonomy): domain Eukaryota; kingdom Metazoa; phylum Arthropoda; class Insecta; order Coleoptera; family Curculionidae; genus Pissodes; species Pissodes strobi. The sequence continues at coordinate 88,965 of MU184157.1, read as the reverse complement.
CTCGCCAAAAGAACTGGGAACTATGCGAGAATGTCTCGTCGGTAAAAGCCGTTCTCTCGTCTTGTGCGAAAATCTGGAATAAGGTTTATAATATCACAAAAGACATTTTTTGGGGACCATTTTCACAGGCCTACAATTCTCCCTGGATGGAGCATAACTCCAAAATTCGGTCCAAAACAGATGCAGGGGAGAGCCAGTAAAAAAACCGTGTAAATTTTACTATTTACATTATTCTTTAAACTACAACAAAGTGTTTTTCAAAAGAGGCCAGTATACATACTTTTTAATGACTTTTCGTATTTGCAACCGGCATAAATATGTGTCAATATATAAACAAAAGACACTATATTGCTTATAATTTTAGAACCAACTAATATCCAATTATAGTTACGATTTTCAAACTACGTAATTTAAAAACTCAACCTTTTGAAATTTCGAATCCAATTTCTCTGGGAAGTAAACAATTCCATAGAACAGCTATTTACAATCGGAATATTGCGCTTTATTTTACTTCATGCAGGTGGTCATTGTTTTCTTGACAGTTTAGTTGAAACACCTCGATTGGATTGAGAGAACAAATTTATCCGCTCAATTAATTATTCCCCTATTAATTTATCACACATGCCAAGAAATAGTTATTTGTTTTACTAGGCAGCAAAGTAGTAGATTGACTGCCGCATACAAAAATTAACCTGGAAATATCTTAAATTTCAATCTTAAATATGCGCACAAAATCCCTACACCTCTTAAAAAAATACGACTGAAATTTTATTTTCCAAAAATAGTATACAAATAGTTATTTTTGTTTTTAATTTAAACAACGAATAGATATTAAATTAACAATCATTTCATTTTATTAAAACTGGTTACGAAATTGTTACACTGAAAAACACAACTATTAAATTTTTTGTCTACAACCGTGCTTAAAATACTAACTTTACGCACTCTCTAAGATGCGTAAAATAGGCCTTTTTAATGTTCGGTGCGAAAATTAAGTTATTTTACGCACTAGTGCGTAAAGTAAATCTGACATATTTTTGACATTTGGGGCAGTGCCTAAAATAATATATTTTACGCACTAGTGCGTAAAATAATTTAATAATATTTTTGTTTTTTCATATATTTTTCCATAGTGTAAAGTACCGTTTTTTTCATGGGATTGTGGCAATATTCCCATTCATGAAAAAAGGGTCACTTTCCACACTTGTTGCATAAATAACTATTACAGCACCCGATGAACATTGACCGGAAACAACGCTACTTGAGGCCGATGTTGAAACTGAAGAAACATTGAACTTATTCAAATTCCTGTTTTCTCTCATTTTCTTTATTAACTCTACATTTAGTTTTTGTCCAGTCGTAAGCAAGGTTTTATTGAATTTACATTGCCTTGACCCGTAATTTTGTTTACTGATTTTCATTTACTCCGGTTTTTGCTAAATGCGGTAGTGGCTCGATGAGAATGATTGGTGAATTGAAATTTTGTGAGGTTCAGGCCAACTATTTTAGCTGAAATGCTTGTCCACTTTGAGAGTTCGTTCTTACCAAACAGTAGCGTGCCGTGGGTATAAGGGCGGGAGGGGCGAGCTATTTCGAGGGCGCCGAATGATGAGCTATTTGCAGTTTGCATTAGGAGGCTGAGGCGGGTTAGATAGAGGGCGGGGGGGGCATTCGCCCCCCCTGGCCCCCTATACGGCACGCTACTGTTACCAAACGGACAGTTTTTGAACCATACGCCATTTATTTGCCAATACAGGTTACTAGTGAGAAAAAGGCGGTTTTTTTTTATATTCCCCCCCCCCCCCCCCCACCCCCTTTTGAAATCAATATTCTGTGCAATCTGTAAGAAAAACAGTATTTTTTAATAAACAATTTTGGGAAAACGTTAGAAAGATTTGGTTTACCTGCAGGACAGATGTCTTCATTAGCAGCGTTCCTTTAAGCCATTTGCTGTCCGTTAAACTGCGATTCCCACCTTGACATAGGGTTGTATTCAATCCTATTTGTTAGTGATCCGTCGTGATGTTGTTCTTCTTCAAAAAATTTGATTAAACAGTTACATGCTTCACCTTCTCGAAAAGCCAATTCGTATCATAAAACGTGGAAACATTTCTTCTGAAGTTCAATTGGAATATTTTCCTCATAAAGTGTCAATATTTTCAACAATTCAACGTAACTGAATGTTGACGAACTGGTTTTTCATTTTTCTAGCTCAACCTGCAATGCCCGTCGAACAGCGTCCCTGGCATCTTTTGCAGATTTAAACCTTATATCTGCAAATGGATCTATAATAACTCCAAAAGAACGGCTACATATTTCTTGAACTAGTTTTCCACATAGTCTTTATAACACTTTCTTTGTAGTATGACTCATATTTTTGCGCACATTTCTTGACCAATATTTCAATATTCCAGTCAGATTTTATATGGATGTTTTTTCTTCCAATACGTAATGTCTCTGGAAGCAGAACTCTTCAAATTGTTTCCATATAGGCTTTTTTGTATCTTTTGGTGTAAGTTCTTCTATATTTGTTTGAAATCCCATCGCAGAAGCGTTCCCGAATCGCGACATCCTCGTTTAAATCTCAAATTTAAAACTTTGACAGACATGAAGCCAAATTTTAATAGTATAGAAAGAGATATTTTTTAAAAACCTATTAGGGAAGTTCAGACCACCAAATATCTAGGAATAATATTAGATAACCACCTAAAATGGAAAGCACATATCTCTTACATTTGTAAAAAAAGCAAGATACCTTTACATTTTATCAATTAAGAGAAATTTAAAATAGAAAACTTATGATCATGATATACAAGGCCTTGTTGAGCAGATTGTCAGTTATGGTTTAATAATCTGGGGTGGTCTGTACAAAGATACTCTTGAACGTTTAAATGTAACTCAGAATGATATATAAAAATCAGAGATTATATTCAACTTCTTTATTATATTCAAAAACAATTTTTATTATTAGATGTTTGTATGTAAGCTCTACATGTAATTTTATGTATCGAAATACTACAAAAAATGTGTTAATAATCCGTATGACTCTAAAAGCCAAAAAAATATACTAATAATTTTTCCTGGTAGTAAAAAAAAATTTAACCAAAATAGTTATTTTTGTTACAAGTACCTAAAATGGAGTTTTTCAGGACGAATCATTGCTGTTTCCGGACGAGGCGTTAGCCGAGTCCGGAATAGCAGATGAGTCCTGAAAAACTTCATTTAGGTACGTGTGACAAACACTATTTTTTGTCATACGCTCCCAAAATTTAATTTTTATTTATACGCTTTTTGTAATTCTTCAGAACGCCTAAATTTGCAAATTTACCATAATTTTTGAAATCATAATGTACGACAAAGTTAGCTTAGAATTTGATATCGTAGCAACTATTTGACAATTTTGTCATGTCATTCGAAATTTGACATTTAGACATATTCAGAAATTTTGGAATAGTCCGTAAAAGTTGCCATGACGACTTTTAGGGACTAGGCCTAAAAAGAAGCATTTTACGGACTCAAACGAGTCCGTAAAATAGCTATTTTTGGGAGCGTATGACAAAAAGATTTATAAAGTACCTAGGTCCTAGATTTTAAAATAATTTAGCTTTAAGTCGATAATTTCCATTGCACTTTTTATATTACTACTCTTAACTTTAGACGCCATGATTGAAATTTCGTACCCGAAAATAGAATCTAATAAGCCAGTTAGCGGTACTTGATCCTAAACCTTCCTATTTCTGAATAAACCCTACCACGATCTAATCAACTTTTCGCTTATATTATTTCATGTCTGTATTTGCCTTATCCAGTTCAGTTTATTATTGAGTTTTCGTGGGTGAAATTCCGCCGTCATTTTGTGAACATTTTCGATCTTAGTAATATAAAGCATTTAGTTAATACAATGGGATCCACGAACGCACTCTAAAAAACTATTTTGCCTTAGAATCTAAAATATGCGTTAAGCCTTTTCCATAGCACACAGTTGGGAAGAGGGTGTGCTTAAAGTTTGAAGTATCAATGGTTCGGACGGAACTAAGAAACCATGATGATTTTGCTGTGTATCATTCTAGTTTATTCAGGTACTAATAGTAGGTACATTTTATAGTAAAAGAAATCAGAATACATTGCTGAAAATTAGCCTATTACCATAGCCTGTTCTTTAGGCTATGCTATTACCATACTCTGTAAGGAAATAGCCTAAAGAAGAATGGAACGGGTATACGAGGACTCTTAGAATGGATAGACACAGGAAGTGTTTGCCAGGATACACACCAAACGAATGGCGTTTTTTTATTGGCAATTCGAAATGTAGTTTGAAAAACGAGTCCTACATAATGACAATAAATGTACCTTGTTACGGGTGGAAACTCTTTTATTTATAAAATTCTTTTTAGGAAGGAATATCGTTTGGAAAATCATCTCTATTGTTTTTTTTTTCGATAAGGCCGAACTTGACTAGTTTCCTGCCAGCAGTATTCAAATTGTAATTTAAGGTATTTAGTTGAATAACAGTCGCTCAATTTTGACGTGATAACAGATTTTTCTGTTTTTTAATATAGAAGGATGAGGGAAAACAGAAGAATCGGTTGTTATTGATTCAGTTAGTCTTTTGTTTTCGTCATTAGCCAAAGAAGATTCCCTGGAGTGAGAAGAATTAGCTCCCGAGTAGTGTTTCAATTCTAAGATGAAATAGGTTGGAAGCCGTTTTAGACTTTCGAGAGAGGAAAGTTGTACTGTAGAAAGTTTAAATTCTACCAACAGCCATTATGGCTAGAATCCCAGTTTTATTTAAGATATCCAGGCAGGTTTTGCTGAACCCCAGTTATGGGTAAGTTGTTTTAAGTTGTTGTGAATGTAGAATTTCAATTAGATTTTGGTGGACGAGTTCGGCATTTCCGTTATTTTCATGTTAGTTTGCTTTTATGGCTCCAGTTGCGGATTCCCCGTAGGGTTCTTAAGAAATGTATTTTGGAACTTGACAAAATTAGGCTACCTACTCATTAGTTTTAGCAGGGAATGATGATTGTCAATTTATGGTCAAATCTTTAACAGGATAATTGACCGAGACAAGGCCAGAAGGAAAAGGGAAATTTCTCTCTGGTTTACAGAAGGTCCCGTATACAGATAAGTGTTTTTCTTTTAGTCAACAATAACGTTTACCTGTTAGTGATGTGACAGAATTTTAGCATCGCCGTAAATACTTTTAGTTTAATCAAAATTTAGGAACTCAAACAGTATATTTAACAGTTATAATATTTTCTGTAGTATTTGTTAACAATTATCCCAATCACTAGAGTTTATATAGTACCTTTTGTGAAGTCTAGCTACGCTGGCATAGTTCCATTACTTTATTCTCTCGAGTAGTAGATTTTTGAATAATTTCTAGTGTATTTTATAACCGACGAAGTTTATCCATTTTATTTATCTTTTTATGGCATTTATATCAAAACGTAACATAACACTTTGAGGACTTCGGTTTCTGTTAGAAACTTGCAGCTCGGGCTTACGGAAAGGCTATTCTAACCGAGTTGAATTAACTTAAGTTTATGTGGTAAAGTTAATATTTTATCACCGTCTAGGTTGCGATACGTGTGAGTGAACTTCTAATACCTTTTTCTTGACACCTCTTTAGGCCGCCATACACGATGCAGTTTACCGGAAGGCAGGACTTTCGATTCGCAAACCCGAAGCAAGCCTGTATTCTCGGCTAAGGCATACACGTTACGTTTTATTCGGAGGGTTTTGTTCAGTTTTTAGTGTGGTGCGAAGCGAAAAGTTATAGACAAGATCTATGAAAATGATTTTATGTTAATAGAAGTTGCTTTATTATCTAAAAAACAGCAAAAAATAAAGCGAAAACGTTCGAAATGGGTAAAACAGAGGTTAATATCGACAAGTGAATTCGCATATGCACCTAATAAACGAATTACGACTGGAACCTGATAACTCTCGTCCTGTACCCATATCGTCACAATACACGTTTCGACTTGCAAGCAAAAAACCTAGCCGGAAGGTAAATAATCAAGCCCTGACTGTTTTTTGGGAGGCCGAGAGTTCAGGCCCGGCCTTCCGGCCACTACGACCACTAAAGGCCGCCATACACGATGCAGTTTACCGGAAGGCAGGACTTTCGATTCGCAAACCCGAAGCAAGCCTGTATTCTCGGCTAAGGCATACACGTTACGTTTTATTCCGAGGGTTTTGTTCAGTTTTTAGGGTGGTGCGAAGCGAAAAGTTGTAGACAAGATCTCGGAAAATGATCTTATGTTAATAGGAGTTGCTGTAGTGCCTAAAAAACAGCAAAAAATAAAGCGAAAACGTTCCAAATGGGTAAAACAGAGGTTAATAAATCGACAAGTGAATTCGCATATGCACCTAATAAACGAATTACGACTGGAACCTGATAACTCTCGGCCTGTACCCATATCGTCACAATACACGTTCCGACTTGCAAGCAAAAAACCTAGCCGGAAGGTAAATAATCAAGCCCTGACTGTTTTTTGGGAGGCCGAGAGTTCAGGCTCGGCCTTCCGGCCAATATGACCACTAACGATACAGTTTGCCTTCCGGTTTGCAAATCTAAAGGTCCGTCTTCCGGTAAACTGCATAGTGTATGGCCAGCTTTAAATTCGAAATTAGACTGTCATGTTGACAGGAGGGTATATCTAAGTAGACAGTACACTGGGTCATTTGGAAATTTCACTACGGAGAAGCTGAGCTCTGGAATTCTCTTATAAGGCTAGAGGAGCTTCCTTAATTTTTCCCCAAAATAAAAGTATTGGCCTCAATTTCTGTTGTTATTTAGTTTGAATTGGAGAATCCAGAACTTGTGTGATAACTATGTGCAGGTAGCGTAGACTACGACAGGTAATTATTTACTTATTCGATACTTATGTTTGTATTCCATTTCTTTTATTTCCAAGTTTTTCTTACAGTGTCCGTGATAACCACGATAGGGTTTTGCCAACAAAAGTAAACTTGGTGGCGTCCAACTTCGACTTGGACTTTAACCTATATTGATTTAGTTCCATATCCAGGTACATCATTTTGGAACTTGTTTAGTGGGAATATAAAACATGGACTGAGCTAGCGTAGGTGTTTTTCAGGCGGTGCTGGTAGGACTTACACGAAGACTGGTGATGACCGAATTTCAAGGTATCACATCTGAATATAGTTTATTTAACTTGTAATACTTAATTTGATAGTAATTTGTCGCCCAACGCCATCTGCCAAGTATATTATTTTTAAATTGAATAACAATAACGCGTCTAAGTTCAAATCAGAATTTAGCAGTAGTTTTAACTGGATAACAAGCAGTAGAGTTCTAATTTTATAACAACCTCCATATCCATTGGTCATTCTACCAGCATAAAAGAAGAATATGAATACAACTTTTCTTTAAAAAAATTAAGTATGAAGAACATGAGTGGGTAATATGTGTTGATTGAATGGTAAGCTAATCTACCTTTAATTTGTTGTTTTCTTTAATTGGCAGTGGAAGTAAATAGTAATAGTAATGTATGTACATAAGTTAAAAAATGAGATATTTTTGTTCGAAAAACCAGATCTGATAGAACTGCACCTAAAAAATACCTAGAAAAAATTTAAAAAATGCGAGTGCCAAAATGCCTATATTCGGCTGTGATATTGATTAAACGCATTTAAGTGTAAATGATATAAAAAAAAACTATACGACGTCCTATATATGATATTTGAATACAAAAATCCTTTCAATCAATAATATTAAAATTATTCGCTGTTACGGAATCTGTCCAGAGAGCAATAATTTAATTATGTGGTAAAATAACAGCTTCCAATATATAAATACAATGTTTAGTATCAATGCTTCAAATTATAGAAAAAAATCCTTCAAGAATTTAGATGACTAACATTTTATTTCCTTGGTTCGTAGCAAATCAAATGTCATCAACAACCTGCTTCAGGATAGGTGATTTGTGTTACTAAAAGCAGATTCCAAAATGACCATGAGGTGACAAATGATGTACAGAAAAACTTGATGTTCAGGCAAAAAACCTCCCATAAAAGGGTATCACAAAACTTCCAGAGATGACCAAAAGACACAGAGTTGTATTGAAAAATATTATAGATTGCTTTGTAAAATACCTACTGCTAAAATCTTATATTACAACAAAATTCCAGATTAAATATAAACACTCCTTGTGTTTTTGAAATAGCTGTACATCATTAGCATAAACAAGCTTGATCGTAAAAGGTATTGAATTATATGTGTACATTACTTTTGTTAAATACAGTATTGGGTACTTCATTTATATTTATTCTTGGTTGAATGCTTCATTACTATAATTGAAGCACTAGTGAAAATATGCTTCGATTTATTGTGCCATTTATTTTTAAAAACCTTTATATTCTTTATTGTTCACTTTGCTATTGTAAACAATCCACCAAAATTTTCCTTTAAATTAAAATGACTAGATAGTATAATACTGATTCAGTTTTTAGCCTATTATTTCTTTTCTAGTAAGGCCTCCATTATTGTAAACTGGAAAGTAAAGCCGATGAAATATTTTCACTTAAATTGCTTTTGTGGCTTCCACGATAGTATGGAGAATTTAAAGTTGTTAATCACAATTTATGAAATTTTATACACGTCCAGATTGGCCAACCAATATTGGTAGGAGAATCACGTATGCTTTAGCCCAGAATTCCCAATTTCTCAATAAACTGTGGTTGTCGTATTCTAGATGGGAGCAGTTTTGAAAATACCAACACTGCGTTGATACGATTTTTATAGGTAAGTTCGCATGGCTGAAATGTCTTCAACTCAAGATAATATAATCAGAAGAAAGAGAATAACTTAAAAAGAAAATATTTAAATTAGAGATAAGGTCTATGATCTGTAAATGATCAACATAAATATTTTAGAGTACTATGCATCTATGCATAATGTAATGTCAAGTTCGCAAATATATTGTTTATTTATTTAAGTACGTGAGCGTCTTCTTTCGCTTTTTGAAAATTATACTAGAATAACAATAGTACAAAGCATATATTGCATTTGATATGAATATAGTTTTAATAAGGATATATTTATTTTCATTTCACTGAAGCTCCTACAAAGTGTGCAAGCTAATTATTGTGGCTATAAACACAGTGTCCACTAGTCCAGTGGCAAAAATTACAGAAGAAATGATGAACACCGACCCCAGCTCGTAAACGGTTGCTCCTGGTGTCATTATTAAGTTTCTTTATTTTTTTTATTAGAACGGATGTGACGATTTATTTGAAAAGACCTGTAGCTCTACATGCATTTCCAGAGTCTGAGGTTTCTGTTAGTGTTATTTTTAATAAGTAATATGAAAAAATTAATTTGCCAAGGACTAAATTAATTTAGTTAAAATTAATTTAAACAATTATTCATGTTGTCGTCATAGAAGCTGTTATTTAAATAAAAACTTGGGTTTTCTGATTCCCCTAATAAGTAGGTAACTCAGGTATTCTTCTGTTATTTTAGGTACTAATAATAGTACATAAAAGAGCACAGTTATAATTATGTTAAATACGGGGATATATTTATATTGTTCCTTGGATAAACTGTGCATATCAGTGTAATTTCAGATAATAATTTTAACGGTGGTAAACAAAAGCTTTATGACCTGTAGTAATTTACAAGGATTTTCCATTAACACTGTTCCTGAAGTTTTGGCAGCCACTCTCGGCAAAAAGGTAACAAAATGAGGTTAGCTTGTGCATAAATTTGAAACGCCTAACAGAGACGAGATACCATTAAGGCACCTTTTTCAACTTTCTAATTAAATGGCAGTATCAGCGAAAATAAACTTTAAATGAGATTTCGGTAATACTTGGAAGAGTTTTAAATGTTGATAGTTCTATCATGAGATAATTCCTTTTTAAAGTTTTTATTTTAATATTAAAATGTAAGTTTATGCAAATTTTTTAAATGTGAATATTGCATATGATTATCAGCCCTCAGAAACTAGAGATTAGAAGAATAAATAATAATTTTGGTAATAAATCGTATGCACGAAAAGTAAACTTTCTGATTTGATGAAATTGGAATATTAGAGGTTATTAAAATATCTAGGACAAATTTTATGCTGTGCAAACCCAAAGGTTAGAGCTTTGGTGTTCAAGTTTGCTTCCCATACCATCTATGATACGGGTGCATACTAAACTGAGTTTTTACCAGAGAAATCCGTGTCTAATGGTATCAAAAGCGTTCTTAAAATTCATCAAAGTAATATGCAACCTGAACATCTCAGACATGAAACTTTATTTTAGATATCATATCAATCGACTTTTTTACAATAGGCATTACACTCGAAACTCATATTTTTGGCGCTATCCCTTTAACTGTAGATTAGTTTCTGATCTTGCACAAAGCACCTGCATTCTCTTCCTTATACTAGTTTCTTTTTATAATATCCAAATCGTCACTACCATTCGCCTGTTCCATGTTCAAATATGTTATATTATTCAATTTTTCATGTTTAATGGCCCCAGAAAATGAATACTATGAGCTTCTTTGCAAGATCCAACTGCTGCAAGAAAATTATTTAATTCTTTGTAAATTTTAATTGGCTCTAACATTAAACCATTCAGTACTTTAGACCTTTTAACTTTACTCTCTTTCTGCATGCATTGATTTCTAATTATATATTTCTATATTATCAGTGAGTTTACTAAATTCCTGCTAATTAAATGATATTTTGCTGAGTAATATTGGTTTTCACATTCTCTCTGGATTCATTTAATGTAGATTTATATGGATACTTAGAGGATATTAACTGTATTGCTGGTAATTGTAATCTTTACATTTCATGAATTGAATGGCATTTTTTTGATCCAGATCTTAGAATTCTCATGAAACCTTGACTTTCTTTTTTTCAATTCATACTAGGTCTAGGGCAGCAGTCTACTAGCCGGACAAAATTTTATTACATGATGTACCCGCTTTCTTTTACCATGCAGATCTATCCAAAAAAACTACCGAACTCAATTTCCTGACATCTTTTCTACTTTGTAGAACAAATTATTCCTACTTCGACTATCCGCATCTATAATTAATACTCTATTAATAATTATGGAAATAATATTAATTATCATCAAGTAGTAGTGGGTATGCCAATACTCAATTATTTATATTTTAGAAACCTCATGGCAAACTAACCCGATGAATATTTTTTATATTAGGCGAAAGCCTCCTAGCGCCGCCGCGCCGCGCCGGACGACACCTTGCACCGGACACATGTATTATATCTAAAAAACAATCGAATAAGTCAATGTCGTTCATCGCAAACGTTAGGGCACAGCTTATACCGTACCGAATCAGTTATTTAACTCTCCACGTGTTTTGAAGCAATAAAATCCAACCAATAGGAGCATTTTCCTCATATTCTCGACGTCTGCTACGAGCCGAATTATATGAGGGCGACTTCGTTTATTTAAGAATAACAGAACCCGTTTGGTGTCCAATGTAGTGTTATCTTTTTCTATTACGACAGTTTGCTGAATCGAAGAGACATAAACCTGGTTGAGTCGGAAACTGAACACACCGCACAGCGTTGGACTCTCGATTTTTTGACAAGAAGCAGCAGGTTACGTTGGATTGTTTGCGTGTTATTATTTGTGCTCGATTATTTATTTATTAAGCGTGTTAACTTTTTGGACATTTAATCATTAACGTGTTTTCATTGTTAACCATGGCCGTACGTTGCTTTGTCTGCAAAGGGCACAAGAAACCCAATCCAGCTTCAGGATATTTTAGTTTTCCGAAAGATGAAAGGTTGTAAGTAGATGTTTACATTAAGTATTGAGATTAGAGTATAGTTCATTCATATCACATTGCATGATAAATTAATATTCTACGTCGATAATTGTTTGGCTCCCTTCTGCAGGAAGTTTAACTTTTTAAACTTGAGACATAAATTGTAGTTTTGTCTAGCCTCTTAGCATCCCGTAATAAAGGCAACCAACTTAGAACCGTCACACTAATATTACAAAGGTGGTATGTAAATTTAATTAGAAATAAGTAGTGAACAATATCACATACCTACAACTCTTTATTCATTGCCTACAACTATATAAATGGCTTCGAGTGACGAAATATCAATTTATTAAGGCCGTTTGACGCGATCACATTTTTGATAAAATTTCTGCCCGTAGTAATCTTTCGAAAACGGCAATCTTACTTTGCGCTCGAAAAACACACATAACTTTTTCTACAGCCGCATTTTTAAAAATTAAATGCACATTTTTCTCTATACTTATTCTGAAATTTGCAAATGACTGCCAGTTTTGACATATTATACTCGGGCTTCGGGCATATTTAGAACAGGTGTGCCAGCAACAAACTGTAACAAACGCATGACTGTCATTTATTTATCCTCGGTTTCCATGACGATTCATAGCACACTCGACGGAAAAAGTGAGAATTTTCTTTTCCTTGTTCGCGCTAGAGCGCAAAATAAGGATCCACGGCATTCGTCGATTTTGCGATATCATTTAAATTTAGCAATTAGTTATTTTGCGCGCGGCTGTAGAAAAATTGATATTCTATGTTCATATCAAAATATTTATATATTTATTTACACTTATAAACACCATATTCATGGTTATGTATAAATGACTGATCATTCTCGATCACGTTTACCAGATATCTTTTTTTATCAATTTCACTTGCAGTTACATATCATGTTTAATTTAATTTACTAAAAATGTAAACTAAATTAAATCCAGTCCGTCTCTGTTGAGTTCCAGCTGGCCATTAAAACCTAACATTTTTAATGTATGAAGGGCATGCGCGAAAAATGAGGAAAGCATGAAAAAGTCAAATCTGGCTTCATCGACATCAAAGGAGCCGACGCGACGTAGAGTTCAATAACTGATTCGGTACGGTATAAGCTGTGGTTAGGGCGAGATACGAGTAGCCAACGGTTATTGTAAAAGCCGGAGTAAAGTGAGGAGATTCGTTAAAAGTGACTAAGCTGATGCAGTTTTATTTTGAATTGGTAGGTTCTTTGTGGATTCTAAGACTTAGAACACTAAATAACTTAACTGTATTTCTGAATTTGGAGTGACCTCTTCAAGCGACAGTTGTTTTAACCGTAAGACTGGACACACGTGATTTTATGAATATGATGCCAAAACATATACATATTATAATTATGTTTCATTATTTCAGATTATAGTTTACTGACAATGCAATTAAAGCCCCAAAAAAGATGTCCTGGACCCAAGTTAGTTTAGAAAATATTGATATAATACATTCGAAATAGGTGTCTTTCCCACAAGGGATAGTAATTATACTATACCAAACAGCACAATTCATAATAACATAAAAGTTTTAGAGCAACGAAAAAAACTGCAACTGGAACCTAAATAAACAACTTTCACAGAAGTTGAAACCATATTAGAAAACCACATCAAAATCTTAGCTGATAGGTTGACGCCATTAATAAAAAAAGAGTATCTGAAACTCTCACGAAACTTTCGTCATAACTGTACAAACGCATGTCAAAATCGTGGCGAAAACTTTCACCAAGTTTCACCAAAATTTGTGCAGTGAGGTATTTTATATCGCAGTTTTTTAACGAAAGAGTAAGGATAAATGCATCGCCCAGAGAGTCAATGAGTCACACAGCCTAAAATCTGAATGAATAATGACTAGTACTAAAAGTTGAATTTGCTGGTACCTCATTAAGAGTTTCGATTTTGCTTTTAGTTGATGGTAATAGTAGCTAAAATACCTTGAAAGTAATAAACTTTTACAGGTATAACAACATTCATTTCATTAGCTTTCCACCTCACAGGACACTTCAGCTCCAGCTATTGGATCGCTGCGCTGATTTGAGAAGCCATTTAAGAACGCCTACAATGGACAATGTGGCATATGGTTGAGGACCAATCCAGAGGTGGGGGTATCATAATATGACATTTAAAAAGGTGGCTTTAGATGCTGGGGAATTTGCCCCTTCGCCAAAGATACGTTTAGTGATCTGAATTGCCTGGCAAGTACAATAAATAATATTCTACAGGAAGACCTTGCTGAAGAGGTGACAAAAACCATACAAACGACCCCGCACCCGACAAAGAGAGAATTTTTTTAAGATGTAAGTACAGTGGCGTACACAAAAAAGTTTAAAATATTTTTCACAATTTTTTAATATTATTATGTACGCCACTGGACTTACATCCTTGCCCACAGATGTTACAAAAAAAAATAAAAATATGTATTGTGATTAGCGTAACTTTGATATGCCACTGTAGCCAAATTGGGGGGGGGGGGGGGGGGGGGG
>MU184157.1:62000-74568 GCA_016904865.1 Pissodes strobi | reverse complement strand
GTACTTATCCATACCTACAACATATTAAAATTTAAGGAAAATCGTATAGTTCCGAGATTTTCTCTTTGTCGGGTGCGGGGTCCTTTGTTTGTTTAATTATTTAAGTCGACACGTTCTCTCTCCCCCAAGAGGTTGATCCTTGAAGGCTTTTCTATAAATTCATCTGATTTTAAGTTGCCTCAACTATTTAAAATTCAATTAGAATCTTTCGTAGGTGACTTGGATCCATCAGTAACCGTTTCTCATTAGATCTTAGTACCAAAGAGATGGCAAACTTGTAATAGTAAAGGACTAGGTATTCAGTAAATATCAGTACATAAATCCCCACAGCCTTCTGCTCGCAAAGGGCTAAATTTTATCAGAAAACCTGTTCTAAATATTTCACTAGTGCCAGATGCCGCAAAGGCGGACCTAAATTCGTAAGCAGAAATCCGAAAAAATGTATAATTTGATTCTCCATTTAAATCCAATTATGAAAAGAAAAATAATGAAAACCAAAGTAAAGAAGAGAAGAAGGAAAAAATGAAGTACTTTCGTACAATGCCGGGAAAAAATTACAAATAGACAAACTTCAAAAGAATTTTGTTAGCCCGTATGTGCCTCAGAAAATCAATGTGACTTCTTACGTTGTTTGCTTGGAAGAAAACAAAGGAGACTGAATAAAATGTGGCTCATGTAAGGACCTGTCTGTGCCAGACTACTCTTATATTTATATATGTGATAGATGTGAGCTTTTTAAGCATGTCCAGTTATAAGTTCCATAATGTATATCTATCCGGTACTAGGAGATACATTACGATGCATGTTCCGAAAATTACTGTTACTAAGAACACCCACAACCTAATTTTATTTGCTAAAAGTTTTATAATTATTACTTTTTTTCTGTATTAGTTTCTGTACGTGCTTTATATATTTTGTGGCAAATAAGAATATAAACATATAAAGTCAGAGTAACTTTTAATCATGCTTTACTCTTGGTATGCCGAGTACGGTGTCCATACTGGAGGACTTCCCCATATATTTAATTTTTGGTGAATTTAGCACAGTCTTTTTGTTTGGTATTTACGTTTCTGTTAATTCGTGAACTATTAATGCGCAACATTATTTGTAAATGCAATCTAACTGTAGGTAAGATATTTTTTTACGTGTTATTATACCATCTATGTTGGGGTTTGGAACCTTCGGCAACATGCACTAAAACTGAGCTTTATCCAAAATACCGACACAGAATTTTTGCACTCGACGCGCGTTTCGCTAATCATGTTAGTATCATCAGGAGATGATTAAAACTAAAATTAAAATCTACCTAACTCCCTTTTATACTACTGTTTGCTCAATCAAGCGGAACTAAAAAGGACCAATCCTGGAATCCCACTAGTCACGCTGGATTAACCTATACAATGGACTATTCGGAATAGGCCCTATCTGTGAGTAATGCTACTATGCCGAAACTATATTGTCTTCCCAAGATTCACAAACCTGGGAAGGCAATGCGTCCCATAGTCTCGGCAATAGGATCGCCAACTTATAATATATCCAAGTGGCTAGCAAACCAGTTTGAAAATTTACCTATAAAACAATAGAATTCAGGAGTAATAAATTCCTTAGATTTCATAAACAAAATTAAAGATACGATTCTTAATGAAGGTGAAATTTTAATCTCGTTTGATGTTAGCTCATTGTTCCCTAGGGTACCAATTCCACAGACCTTGCAATACCTTGGAGAATTACTTGAGATGAATAGTTTTGATAACGAAATCAAACAAGAATATTTAACTTTAACCAAACTTTGCATGGATCAAAATTATATTCAATATACCAACAACTTGAAGGCACGGTAATGGGCAACTGTTTATCGCCGTTCTTAGCAAATCTTTTCAATAGATAATTTGAAAATTAAATAAGCCAAGAGTTCGAATATTTTCCAAGGGTATGGTACAGGTATGTGGATGACATTTTCGCGATATTCGACACAAAAACCGCTAATATTGAAGATTTTGTAACAAAACTAAACAACCGTTTCCCCACCATCAAATTCACTTATGAAGTCGAGAACAATGGCCAACTACCTTTCTCGGATACTTTAGTGATTAGGAACAATAATAACACATTTGGATTTGATATTTACAGAAAAAAATACTGCTACTAACCGATATATTCCTAATGATTCCTTCAACTGCGACCAACATAAAATGGCCAGCTTTCATTTTTTAGTACACCGCATGGTTAAATTTCCTCTTAGCAGAGAAAGATTTCATAAGGAAAAGGAAACAATTAGGAATATAGCGGAAGTTAATGGTTCCAATACGAACTTAATAAATAGACTAATTAATAGGCATTTGTTTAGAAAGTCCATTCGTGATTCCACTTCTTTCGTTAATCAGGATGAAAATACAAAATATGTTTCGATACCGTATAATCCTCAGTATACTAGAGGACTCCAAAAAGTTTTTAAGGAATTAGGTTTAAAATTAGTATACCAAACTTAGTTTAACATTAAGAAAGTATTAGGTGGTCCAAAGGACAAAATTGAAATGTTAGAAAGAAGTGGAATATATGAAATTGGATGTATGGATTGTAACCAAAAATATGTTTGGTAAACTAGACGATCTATACAGACGAGATTCAAAGAACATATAGCTCATTTAAAGTATGGTAGAACAGAAAAATCAAGTGTTGCCGAGCATGCTTTTGATAATAATCATAGAATAACAATAAAAAAATGTTTAATTAATTCATAATATAACTGACAGGAGATTATTAGACGCATATGAAGGTATGGAAATTATTAAATGTAAGAATAGTTTAAATAGAGATAGAAGGCCTATTCCGAATAGTCCATTTTATTGGTTAATCCAGCGTGACTAGTGGGATTCCAGGGTTGGTCCTTTTCAGTTCCGCTTGATTGAGCAAACAGTAGTATAAAAGGGTGTTAGGTAGATTTTAATTTTAGTTTTAATCATCTCCTGATGATGCTAATGTGGTTAGCGAAACGCGCGTCGAGTACAAAAATTCTGTTTCGGTATTGCGGATAAAGCTCAGTTTTAGTGTTATTATTAGTGAAGGGAAAATCGGATGATTTTTAGAATCGAATATCTTGCATTCGAATACTTTTGAGAATCGAATAATAATTCGAATAGAAAGAATCGAATTATTTGGATTAGTCGCTATATCCTAAATGTTTCAATTAGCGATTCAACCTCTCCAGATTTCGAGTGACTTCGAGGTCTCGTTGTCGAATTCAAATTTACAAATTATCTGATTCGGGATTGTTTGATCTTGAAGTCTTCATTCTTGATAGATTTAAGCTTAAGAGCAAAACCTTTTACAAAGATTAGCGAAAACATTCACGATTAAAAAATAAAATATTGGTTAAAAGTTGTTTTGTTTAGATGTTATGTAAAAGTTTATTAAATATTTACTAACATCATCACTTTTTAATAATTTAAATTTGACTTTCCAAAACTGCTTATCTTCTGCATATTGCAAAAATGTATATGTCATACCTGCCGATTACCGCATTTAAAATTAATAATATGTTTACTACAGAAGAAAAATTTTCAGCAATAATTAAGAAACTACCACAGTAATTAAACTACCCTATTTTATACTTTTTATAGTATAGCGTTTTCGATTATTGTTCACCATAATACAAAACAAAGCCAGCTATTATTTGTTGTTCAGACGGCAGACCAGCATAATCGAACAATTTATAATATTATATCTGCATTTGACGCGAATTGTGCCGATTCATATTTCACTTCGATTCAACCAGCATTCCAGCAATACCTCATTCGAGGGACGATTAATTTGTTGCTAGCGCATTGGAATATTTCTGGTATTCGAATTCTTCGTTGAGAATCGAATGCATTCGAATGCAAACCAGAATCGAATACATCGATTATTTGCATTCGGATAGTCCCTTCACTAGTTATTATACAAATATATTTGTAAACTATTTGGTCCACCAATTTCGCTAGCCTATATGTTTTATAACCTCTTGCCCAAATCAAATTTTAAATTAGATAGAGAGTAAACAGACGTGTCAAAATCAAGGTTAGATTTTGGGTAATTCGTACTGCAGTTTTCGTATTCCCATAAAACATTTTAATATTGAAATTATGTTTGACTTAAAGTTCTTTGATCTCTTTTTGCTTAGCTTTTTAAATTACACATATTATGCGCATGATTATATACGATATACGGATTTTTCAAAACATGTATTTAAATTATATTGTAACAAAATGCATACGGTCTATTTAAATCCGAGCAGGTTTATATTCTAACCAATTAATGATATTTATTGTCTGCAGATTACAATAGTACTATACAGATATAAGCACTAGTTAAATTGAGGCGTTGATTTCAAAAACAGCATAAGTGCCAAAATTTAGTTTTGAGAAAATTGAAAAAAAAACAGTTTATCCTGATGCACATTCAACTTACTACCTAAATAATCATTAATAAATATTTTAGGGGCCTAGTGGTAATTACATACCAATTATTGTTTGGCTTACCCATTTTTTTGCAGTAGAAAAATATGAAAAACGGTTGGACTTGTGTCGTTTTTTCCACAATCAAAGGGACATGTGTTATTTTTACCAGAAACAAAAAATAATTTATAATGGACAAATGCTGTTTTTAATAGAAACGACCTGGACATATGTTTTTTGCCGAATTGGATAGACTTTAGAGCGCTATAAAGCGGCACATAAATGGTTTCTGCCGGAACTGCTTGGACTATCATATAACTTGCAAGAAACTCTAGTAGATGCCACTAATATCTTGAATTTGATCATTTTGGACATATGCTGTTTTTAAAATCAATGCCTCAATTATAAACCAATATAGAAATTGGAAACAATATTATACAGGAAAAATTATCAATTGATTAATTATCACTTTCAAGATTGTGCTTTTAATAGCAGTTTTATGTATAAGGCGAATTGAAAAATAACTTAAGTTATGACATAAATTATTTAACAAATATAAGAAAAACTTGAGTTGGTATGACGCATATAATTTTGAGAATATTGAAATTATTCTCCAAAATAAAGTTTCTTTCGTTGTTTTTTTTTATTATGTTATATGGAATAATGAAAGATTAATTCGAACATTAAATTGAATTTACAACTAATGTATAAATAATTAAATATTAACTCATTTCATTTTAACATTGGAACTAATGGTTAATATTCTAACTTAGTCTGTAATAAATTCAACGCCAAGCGAAATTGCACAGATTCTATTGAAATTCAAGCACGTTTACATTTCGTAAAGCCTTGAAAACCAAACATACTCGACGTTCCGACGTATATGTCGAAATTTATGTCAGGATATGGAAACTCTCCAGAGAGTTCTTCCACGCTTATAAGCGGGATTGAAAGGAAAGGATACTTTATTTGTAGACACAATTTTTTCATACCGCAAGATGCCAAAATAAAAGTAGGAATGAGTATATAGTTTTCAGCGGTTTTTAGTGATTTATAACCCAACTAAACTAGAAGAAATTCTCCCGATACTACCTCATTCGGATGAAACGCTGAAACAATAATGTAGTACTTTATTACATAATAATAGGTAAGAACAAAATTTTTGGGTTATAGGGCTCATTATTACGTTATAACTATTTACGAAGTTATCTATCCCAAACTGTAAGAGTTGTAGCACAATCTGCCAAGTCATCTCTCTTGCGCACTGTGGAACAAAATACGTAAGCTACTTTCCAAAATGGCCCATAACAATAAATCATTATTGCATCCAAAGCATAATTTATGTAATTCAAATAAATCTGAGTGTAATTTTAGTGCCATCTATAGTTTATCTAATAAAGACATATCGTTAATTCATTTATTAAGGAAGAACTACAGGTTTAAAACAAGGTATTATTGCAATGCGGTTTATGGATAACTTTTAAAAGCGTGTCTGAAGTTTTTAGTTTTTCGAGGAAAAGTTTCCTCTATACAAACTTGCGCTTGTACTGGAACATAGTTAGCAGTTAATAGCTTTTAGTTAGGTATCCAGTGTGCCCAAAAAGTTAAAAATCTAGATTGAAATGTTTCGGTAAAAATTACTTTTTAAACATTTTTGTTTCAACTGAAAACCGATTGGCAGTTACCAGCATTCTTTATATTTATCAAAAGGTGCACACAAATTGGAAAAACTCTTTATTTTTTTTGCGTGAAGTCCACGCGCGACAGAAACGAACTTCTTCAACAGCTATAAATATAGTTAAATTATTATCATTATTAGAATAACGTCTCCTCTTTCGGTCGTTCCCACTAACACATACGTAGATGCTATATAGGCAACGCGACGCATCAATTTCCCCCTCCTGCCGGCTTTCCCAATCAAGCGTGTGCGTATTCCCCCTCATGTCGCCGCTGACGCACTGTTCGAGCTCCCCTCACCCGGTCAGAATTATCGTAACGCTCGAAAATTGTCCTCCCCTCAGCCAAAAAGTTTCTCTGCCAAAATTTGTGGGTCTCAGGAATAGAAACACGCAGTGCTTATTTTACTTATACATGTGGTTAAAAATATATCAATCTCTATTGTAGTGTTCTATTTTTCTGGGGAATCGAATTAATATTACTAGTCCAATAGAATTATCTATAATTTTTATCCCCATAACAGATTTCCGATAGTCTAAGCTACAAAACTACATCACCATTTTATTAAATAAGCTTTTTTGGACCGGCTTATAATTTTTTTTATCAATCTATGTTGCATTGTGTATTGTTCTCTTTTTTTCTGGGTCATCGAATGAATATAAACTTGTTGACTGCCCTGCAGAAGCACAAGTACTGGCATCTGATACTGAGCTTCACGGACACGTAAAAAATAAAAATGAAACATTACAATTTAGGTTTTTAACCTTTTAAATACCTAGTGCCTTGTGTTACTCGCACAGTGCTTTGCAATAAATAAATAAACACCACTAAACTAATTATTAACTACAGCCATTAAGAAAAAATTCTCAAGTATCAACACGTAATGATCCAGAAAACAGCGAGATATCTTCCTCAAGCCAATAATAATCGTAATTTGTGGCTTTTCAAACTATTGTTTCAGCAGATCACAGTGAAGTATATAGAATTTTGACAAGATTATTACTGTTTGTCGACTAACACTTTATTATTAAACAAAGCGTTGAACTTTTATTTTTGATATAAGGTCGTTCATTGCGTTTTGAAGCAAAAGAATTTCCAGTAAAAAAAAATTAACCAGATTTTGCTTATTTTTTTTTTAAAGATGTGGTAATGCCTCAGAGAGTTTATCTTTATTTAATAATTATTAACACCAAAATAGTCAAGCTAGATGATGATCCAGTTAAAAATCTATCTAGATTTTATTTTACTGAAATGATAAGGTAAAATCGTAATTAAAAGTTTTGCATATTTTTGAGGGAGAGTCTGCTAGAAAAATAAAACCACTCTTTAAAGAAGAGAAATAGAAGAACACTCAAATGAAACAAAAGCCTCCAATTATTTTAGTCAAATGTTTGAGAAACGGGTAAGTAAATGAATAAAGAATAATAAGGAAAACATACCGAATTCCTACCTAATTGGTTACTTTAGTCAGGCCAAAAGTGGGAAATATAACAATATCTTAACAGAATTAACAAGAAACGTGGCGTATGATCTTTTTAAAGATAATGTCGAGAAAAATCATCGTCAGCTCCCAGTTATAAACTTGGACCTCCGCCAAGCTTTACCAGTACCAAACTAAACGATGGGTCATGCATTTTATTGCTGCAAACTATGGACGATTCATAAATAATCAATGCCACACCCACACAGTGGCACAGTCAGAATCTTGTATTAGGGAAGGGGAGGGGGGGGGGATCTCTTAACATAAACTAGGAAGAGTATTAAAAAGGATACTATGTTATAGAGCACAAAACGCAACGTACTTGTGTACTTGTAAAGTATATTTAAAAATATAAACAAAAAAAGACAGTCAATGAGTACCTATACTTAAGACAGCGTACATCTGAAACACATTTTAAAAATTAATGCCAACAAAAAACTTTAAAGCAGCGACTATAACAAAAAACAAAGCAGCATTATAAAGTTGCCATTTTAATTAACACGTTGGCTGCCATGAGTTGCCTAAGTGGCTTCACAACAAATTTTACTTTATGGCCGTGTGAAGCCACCTAGACAACTCAGTCAGTCGAGTTATTCAAGCCGTGTCAAAGAATATTATAGTACACCAAGCTACGTTTGATACTCGCCGGCGTGTATTTCATATGGGAGAGTTGTAGGACGGCGCGGCGCGGCGGTATGAACCGCAAACTGAAATTGACGTTCGTTTTTGAGAGTAACCTGTGGCTTCACATGGCTGTAAAGCTACGCGAAATTGAAATTCAATTTCAACGGGTCGGCTGGAAGAGCTGGTTTTTTTTTCAACATTGTGGCAGCCAACGTGGTTTAAAGTTCATAAATTGTGGGAAACAAATTTTTATTGCATCTGCAAAGCTTTCAATCGCATGATGTGGCTTTTCTGTTTTATATTTTATAAACTGAACCAAAAGTGTAACTTCTCTTCCTCCCATAGCATGCGGCTCATCCAATACATAAAATTTCCAAAGCTGTTGGGTAGAATTTAAAATTTATTTAATGTATAAACTATTATTATTACATGAAAATTTTTGAAATGGTTCAAGAGATTTTTATAATATATAAATTATTTATATAAATTTTGCATCTTTCCTATGGCCTGAACTGTTTGGTCGAGAATCGGAATATAAATAGCTTTTCGATAGTATTTTTCCAGCGATGATCCAGGAACATTATTTCTATTAGTTTGCCGATTAGTGTTCCTCGGTTGCAAAATTGTGATATCAAACTCATCACAAATCGTTTTGGTCTGCTGATAAATATCTGAAAATTACTTCGCATCGTCTTATCTCATTCTTTTTAAAGATTTATTGATATTTTCATCTGACTTAACAGCTAAACTCCAGTCCAAATTTGGGGTCTGTAAGTACTTAGTGGTAACGGCAACGAAAACACAGCTTTTATCACAAAAGTACACAAAAGAAAGCTACTTTAACAAATTGCCGATGAAAGCTATTGCGCGTCGGTTGCCGTTTGTTATGGGTCCATATAGCAATCTCACACAAGGCATTTATTATAGGTTGTGTTGGGCGTCCATGTCTGGTGGGATCTCCTGAACCCCCCTCGCTGGGCCACTGATGCCGCATGTTTTACGTGCTCAATGTCGTTATTATTTGTGGCCAAATGAGATCACTTTGGAAAATGTGACAAGCTTCAAAAACCAAAACATTATAGTAGTATTAAACGTTGATATATGAAGCTTTATTTCAATCTAATATGAACAGCGATTAATATTTATTATCAATGATGACATGGATTAAAAGGGCAGGGATGAAATATGCAGAGCAGTAATACAATTTTGAGTCTTAAATCCTGGTTGAAATACTATTTTTTTTCAGTGATAACAGACCGGGGTAAACTAAAAAATGAGTAATGATGGGCTTTTGGCTATAGTTAATCGAAGGAAAACGTCTCGAATAGGTAATCTACTATTTTTTAATAGTAGGACAGGATGATTTAACATCGGACAAAGACTTCGTCATAGTCGAGAGAAGCAAAAAAAAGTGCAGCAAATTTACCGACCGTAGTGTAGAAAAATCCAATAAGAAAAACCCATTTAGCCTTACCTTAATGTTTAAAGATAACAACCATATGCCGAGATTCAGTTAACTTCGCTTCAAACGTTGCTAAAGCATGCTGTAAGTAAAATGTGTCCAAAGAAACCCAGGTCTTTAAAGGTAGTGTTATTTAAACTGTTAGTAATAGTCTAGATAAATTAAAAGCAAAGTGCTTCCCTTGAAGATGAGCAAAAAACTTCAATATGTGAAGTCTCATCTGCTCTATATTCAGCCGGTCAATTAACGTTATTAGAAAGCCCACAATTATAATATGGGCTTTCTATAGGGCGAGATCAATCAGGATAAAAACTTCGTAACGGTACGTCGTTACAAGTCAAATAGGTACTACTAACGCACGTATATCTGAAATAACAGATTTCCCTCTCGCGTCGGATCGCTCTGAAACTTATACTTATCGATTTGGATTCGAAAAAAAATGTTTTCATTTTTTGTCTGTATGTATGTGTGTATGTGAGAGGATCGATTACAGGTCGCAATTTTGAAGATAGCGACTTGAAGTTTGGCATAAAGGTAGAGGTCCACAAACCCTCGGAACATATTGATTTTGGTTATGATCGGTTAATATACAGGGTGTGAAAACAGGACAAGTTACCGTTTTTTGGCATTTTTGTCCGTGTAATCAAGCATATTTTTTTTATGTCAACTGAAAGTATTCGGTAAGACACGTATATTTGTTCCTTTGTTATTTTGCTCTAAATGTTACCGTTTTTGACTTATGAAGGATTTTTGGAAATTATACTATCACACTTAATGTATCTATTTTGATTATTTTTGGGGTGCAGGTTCGAATCCTATCGCGGAAACATTTTTTTTAATGAAAAAAATGACCTTTTTCTTCGAATAAATATTTAATATTTAAGATGCCCATATACTACAGGGGTGAATAGAAAAAATAGTTATTGATGTGTAAACATCTTACGCCGCGCTATGAGGGTGTAAATCTAGGCAAATGCGACGGAAATGCGCAAACCAGTTCTAGCCGCTAGGGCGGTATTATATACAAATTTGCCTTTTAAAATTGTTTTAAGCGGATTTTACACAATAAAAAAATTATATTTTAAACAGTGGCGTAACTACCATAAGACAAGTAAACGCAACGCGTAGGGGCCCCCCAGGCTTGGGGGCCCACTCGACCAGTGCCTAATGTTGAAGGTTTCTGTCAACTTAACCTAGGAACACCTCTCTGTCAAGCAAGGATTATTTTTAATTAAGTTCTGCATAATTTAATACCTAATGAAAAATTTGGTAACATCCTACGTTTTAAAAATGAGTGACCAGAAAAAAATATATAAAAGCGCCCGCAATTAAAAGAAAACTAAAATTGGAATTAGAGAAAAATTGCGAAAATGTTTTATGTTCGACGAAATCGCAGTCTGAGCCAAATTTGAAACCATTTACGTCCAAACGCGATGACATTAGGGACAATAATTATATTTCTCAAGACGAAGATCACACAGAATATTTGATCGGTATAATACAGCTTCAGGTGGCTAAGCCACAGGCATCAGCACAAGTGACTTAATTTTTCTGTGTGCTGAAATTAAAAAGTTCGATGAAGCTGAAATATCGTCAGACGCCGTAATATCAAGTAAATACACAATACTCGAAAGTGATTTAGGTCATTTTGTTAATAAACCATTAAGATGTAACTGTGTAAAAAAATGTTAAAAATTGAGCATTCAAGTAAAATTAGGGATGAAATAAAAGAAGCTGGGCGTATAAAGAAAAGTATACTAGATTTTGAGTTGAGTTGGTGTTCTTACCTATTAGGTTACATTATGTGTTATCAGAAGTGAATTTTACTTCCAAAGCTTTACAAAAAGAAACAATTGCTTTGGATGAAGCTAGTTCTGTTTTACTAAGAACAAAAAGCAATGTGGGAAAACTACTGTCAACGCTATAATAAGGTTCTAAAAGAAGCACGAACAACTGCTTTGAAATGGTATATTCCAGCTAATTTTAAGAGTAGGCGACAAGTTATATTAAAAAAAGTATCTGATGAATTAACTTTAGATCATCGTTTTGATTCCAGGGAATATTTTTGAAGTGAAAACTTCTTTAAGTGCGCTCTGCACTTTTTTTTGTGGGGGCTGAATGATGCCGAGCCGCCACGTAACGCCGTCACATAACGTAACGTAAGGCTGCATGTCCCCGTATAGGTATAGGGCTGAAATTTTCAGGGGATGTAGCCGGGGTAAAAAGAAGATCCTGGACGAAAACGGGACCCCGTACCCCACCCCGTTTGGCCAAGGGAGGGTGCCACATGGGGGGCCACCTTAGACCATACGGTGGGGACCGGGCTCTAATTTAAGGGGGGATTTGGGGGTAACTCTACAACGAAGGCTCGGATCGAAATTCTGACAAAAGATGACCCCTCTTGTTGAAGTTTTCACTTCTATCGTGTGGTTTAAGCACACAAAAAATTTTAATTTTTTAAAATTGGTGTTTTTTATCAGCTATTGACATTATACAGTATCAGTTAAAACTAGATTTACAGGGTTAACCCTTAAGCAGGCGCGCGGGGGTCAATTTGACCCCCAGGCTGGTAAATTTTGTGATACCTCTTACATTTTGTATAAATAAATAATGGACATTTTAGTACCTCCCTAAAACTGCACAAGCTATATATTCATTACAAAAAATCCATCATTTATTTCAAAATTTTCAATTTTTTTTTTCTTTTTTTAAATTGTGTTTTTTAGATAGATTAATAAAGAGATGACAAAATACATTGCGTAACAGTATTCTTTCAAGGATAAAAAAATTTAGAAAATATAATTATTTATTATTTATTATTATTTATTTATCTCTGGGGGTCATTAAGAAACTCTAGTAGATGCCACTAATATCTTGAATTTGATCATTTTG
>MU184157.1:46939-57000 GCA_016904865.1 Pissodes strobi | reverse complement strand
TATGGGGTGGAGTCGTGGAGACTTACCGAGGCAACAAGTAAAAGATTATATTTATTTTATTCATATTTCCGAACACTGCTCTGGCTCTCTCAATACGGATCTTTGCCTCATTGGTCTTTGATATTGGTGCCAAGGTACGTGTATCTACTCACTCGTTCAATAGGCTTGCCGTTACTCTCAATGTTACAATAATTGGGCACAGTGGCGTTACTTAAAAACATAACTTTTGTTTTGTTTGTATTAATGTCTAGTCCGTACTTGTTGCTACTCATCGTCACTCTATCTATCTCAAAACAGCAAACCCTCCGGGCTAACAGCGAACAAGACAGTGTCAACAGCATAACGGATGATATTTAACCTTTCACCATGTAATAGAACTCCAAATATTGGCCAACCAAGAAAAATACAGCATCAAGGACAGGACAACAACATCCTAGGATAATTAACAAACCGACTCCCGCGAGAGCATGCTGCTAATTTCAGAGGCTGTAAGACATTGAACGCCTACAAGGAAAAGACAGCATCAAGGACAGGACAACAACAGCCGAGGATAATCAACAAATCGAGCCCCGTGAGAGCAGGAATACAATCAGACCCCTGCATGTGCCCCTGCTGCTGCTCAAGCCGCGGCTTCCCGCCCCAGAACGCCAGCATTACCGTCTCCGAGTAACCCAGGACATGATGACATCCATACTGCATTCAGGGAAATCGAGGACTTCAACTGGCTCTTCAACATAAGGGAACTCATCACGAGTACTGATGTATTATGGCGCATCGTAAAGAACTACGCATAATATACATCAACATCAATGGAATAAGGGGCAAGATCAGCCAGCTCAAAGAACTCGTCGCCAGGACTACGCCAAATATACTGAATGTCAATGAAACCATAACAAATGATCACTCGCCAGGCATCATAGGAAACGAGATGATCTTCCAGAATGGACCAAACCTAGAACCGCATGGAGGAGTGACTCTATACGTGAAGAGGAGCATCGAATTCGAAGAAAAAGCATCAGACACGATCAGTATAGAGACAGTGGCGATAACTATAAACAACCTGAAGATCATCTCAGCGTACAACAGGTCAAATCAAGTTCTCGACGAAAACGAACTAGAAAAACTGCTCAACCATCCCAAGACGCAGCTCATAGGGTACCTAAACGCTAAGCACACCTTGTGGAATAACAGCACCGACAAGAGGACAGGAACGCGACTAACCCAAACTGACCCAAACTAACCTCATAGTCCCAAACTAACCTCATAGTCCCAAACTAACCTCATAGTCCCGAATAGAAGGACAAGGATTGCGCAATACCACGTAGCCGACGCCACGCTGGACATAGGAATAGCAAGGGGCATCTACGCAACAGCGACCACCAGGATCAACGCGGAGCTCCAAACATTAGGAACCATCATACCAGAGCACTTCGGATTTCAACGAGGGAAAGCGACAGCCATGCAGCTTGCAAGGATAGTCGACCAGGCAATGATAGGAAACAACACCAAAAAAGACGACAACACCGGTACTTTTGGTCTTAGAAAAATCTTATGACACCGTTTAAAGGAAGGCCGTCGCTACCAAGATGCACGAAGCAGGAATCGCGCCTAAAATCATGAAAATCGTCATGAGTTAACTAAAGGACAGCACAAAAACAACGCTGATCAACGGGACATAATCAAGGAAACGGAAAATAAGGCAAGGACTCCCCCAAGGAAGCGTGATATAGCGCTGTTCAACATCTATACCAATGACGTGCCAAGGAAGCAGAACAAACAGATAGCACTCTTCGCGGAGACGTAGCAGTCTACAAAACATCAACGCAGCAGGTGGCGGTAACACAGCGAATAGAACAACACGTCAGGCAGATAGCGGAATATTTCGAGAAATGAAAGCTGAAAATAAATGAGATCAAAACGCAACTTAACTTCAACCAGAATGGCAGGAGAAAAAGAACACACATCACGCTCAACGGGACATGGATCGAAGACAAGGACACAGTCAAGTATCTAGAAGTCATGCTAGAAGCGAAGCTGACATTCAAGGATGACATACAAGCCACCAGCAGTAAAGCAGGATTTGCAGCAAGCTCAATATTCCCATACATCACGCCGCAGTCAAGACTGACAAGGACTTCAAGATCAGACTGTACAACACCTTCGTCAGGCCAATGATCATGTACGGCGCGCCGGTTTGGAGTAGCGCAACGCAGCGAAAAGCAACAAGGAGAAGCTACACATGCTGGAACGGAAACTGATACGCACAATGACGAACTACAGATGATAGGATTTCAAGACGACGAGACAATTGTACAGAAAAGCCGGGACAAGACCACTAGAACAGAGACTACAGGAGGCAGCGACGAAATTCTTCAGGTACCCGATGAGGGCCCAGAAATAACCAGCAACCTAGGACGGATAACTATAGAGGAGAGATATAAAGGAAAGCCCTGGTTCGACAAAAGATGCGGTCAAAAGGAAAGCCCTGGTTCGATAAAAGATGCGAAAGAGCTGTAGGAAGGAAACAGCAAGCCTATAAGTACTGGCAGCAAAATCAGACCGCTGAAAATCGCAATTATTTTATCGAAGCGAGAAACGACTGCAAGCGTGTGATCGACGAAACTAAGGACAAACACAATCAAAGGATCAGGAATAAACTTTTGCAATGCCCCAGTGGCTCCAGGAATTTCTGGTCGGTAGCAAAGGCAGTAAGTAACAACTTTACAAAAACGTCTCTCCCACCTTTGACGGACGAACGTGGCATCACGGCGACTACAGCCAAAGAAAAAGCAAACATGCTCGCCAAAATGTTTTCATCGCACTCTACCTTAGACGTGCCCCAAAGCAAGACTCTCCCCACTATACCGAACATCAACACCACCATGGCAGAAGTCAAGTTTTCTCATCGTGATATTCGCAAAATCCTTAAAGCACTAGATACGCAAAAGGCATCAGGCCCGGACGGAATACCTGCCATCGTGCTAAAGAACTGCGCCAACGAACTAACACCTGTTTTTTCCAGGCTTTTTTCTCTTTCTTACAGAAAAGGGATTTACCCATCCTCTTGGAAAGTCGCTCGAGTGCAACCTGTTCCAAAAAAAGGCAAGAAAACCACGCCCTCAAACTATCGCCCGATTGCCTTGCTTCCAATAATCTCCAAAGTCATGGAACGTGTAGTCAACCAGCAACTACTCAAGTACCTCGAGAGCAACAGAATAATCAGCGATAATCAATACGGCTTTCGCAAAGAGAGATCGACAGGAGATATATTGACCTATGTCACTCATATATGGAGTAGGGCAATTGAAAACTACGGAGAGTCTCGAGCGATTGCGTTGGATATTTCAAAGGCATTCGACAGAGTTTGGCATGACGGACTGCTCAACAAACTGCCGTCCTTGGGACTGCCCGCCTCTCTCTGCAGCTGGCTGGCCAGTTTCCTTAAGAACCGATCCCTACATGTTGCAGTCGATGGACACATCTCGGACACATTCACCATCAACGCGGGCATGCCTCAGGGCGCAATACTTTCACCAACTCTGTTCCTCATCTATATTAATGACCTGCTGATCGAAACGAATAATCCTGTTTACAGTTTTGCAGATGACAGTACCCTTGTCTCCCACTTTAGATCAGAAAAACCATTACCAGCGACTGAGACTCATCACCGCAGACAGGAGCAGATTACAGCAATTAATCAAGACCTGGAGAAAGTTCAAACTTGGGGCGACCGAAATTTGGTCCAGTTCAATGCAGCGAAGACCCAAGCAGCAACGTTTACTAAGAGGGCCAATACAGCGGGCCCTGACATCATTATGGCAGGATCGACCATTCCTTCATCCTCGTCAATCGGGCTGCTGGGTGTCTCGGTCAACACCAATATGTCATGGCATGACCATGTTGCTAACATCGCAAAATCAGCCTCCCAGAAGCTTGGTGCGCTATTTCGCAACAAAAAACTCTATACACCGCAGCAGTTGCTCTTGCTGTACAAAGCGCAAATAAGACCGTGCTTAGAATATTGCTCACATATCTGGGGTGCCGCACCAAAGCATACCCTAAAGCTGCTGGATTCCATACAGAAGAGGGCTGTGCGTCTCGTCGGCGATCCGGAGTTGACCCGGAATCTGGATAGTCTGGAACATCGCAGACATGTGGCCGAGATGTCTCTGTTTTACAGATACTTTCACGGCAGATGTTCCCAGGATTTGGCCCACATAATCCCGCCCCTGGCAACTCCTGTCAGGCAGTCCCGACAGACGGCAGGAGCGCACCAGTTCGTCGTACAACTAGAGACACCTAGAACATCGCTTTACCAGAACTCCTTTGCCTGGCGCACTGCATCACTGTGGAACTCACTTCCAGGACATCTGTTTCCCACTAATTACAACCTACAAATATTCAAGAACCGTGTCAATCAACATCTTCGCACACACACCGCTCGTCGAGCGCCATAGGACCTACCTTTAGTGTGTGTGCCACTGCCATAAAAAAAAAAAATTAATTTGTTTTTGAAGTTTTATATATCTATAATTTGGTGTTATTGTTATTTGGTGTTATTAGCTTAGGAAGAATTTAATGTTTTTTGTTGAAAGGATTAGTTAATTTTTAAGTGTCCCTTAACAACTTCAGTTTTTAGCAAAGGTAACCAAGTGCTATTAAACAGAAGTTGAAGAACACATTCATCTTTATTTAATAACATTAAAGCACTTTCTTTAATTTTATGTTTTTTAAATGAATGAATACAAACCTTTAATTTGGTGGCGTTATATAGATGACATTTTTTCAATTTATCCATATAACGAACATTTCCTTAACGATTTTCTAAATCATATTAACACCAAAGAACCCAAAATCAAATTCACTATAGAAAGAGAAATTAATGAACAACTTTAATTTCTTGACATTCTTATAAAAAAAGACTTGAATACTTGAAATAAAAATATACAGAAATCTACACATATAAACAGGTATTTAAATTTTAATTCAAAGCACCCAATAATGGTCAAAAAGGGGGTCGTAAAAAGTCTATATGATCGAATGAAAATAATTTGTAATAATCAAAATTTCAACACAGATAAAGATTTTTTGAACAATCTTTTGATTAATAATAACTATCCTATGGATTTCATTCAAAAATGCTTTATAGAATTTGAACAACCAAATATCAGACAAAATCAAAATAGACCTATTACGAACCTCTTTATTCCTTATATTCCTGGTTTATCAGACAAAATAAAACGAATAGGTAATAAATTTAACATTCGTACCATTTTCAAAACAGAAAATACACTTGGATCTAAACTAACAAAAACAAAACCACTTAATAAAAATTAAACTACTAAAAATGGTATCTATAAAATATCATGTGAATGTAATAAATTTTATATAGGTGAGATCTGTAGACCATTATCAAAACGTATAAAAGAACACCAAACTTATATTAGAAATTCACAATTCTACAAATCACATATTTGTCAACATGCATTTGATAACAATCACATAATACAATAGAACGCTTCTAGTATTTTAGCAAAGGAGCCTTCATCTAAAAAACGTAAAATTAAAGTGCTTTAATTTTATTAAATAAAGATGAATGTTGCTTCAACTTCTGTTAGTTTTAATAGCACTTGGTTATCTTTGCTAGAAACTGAAGTTGATAAGGGACACTTAAAATTAACTTCCTTTCAACAAAAATCTCTTCCTAAGCGAATACCACCAAATTATAGATATTATTATATAAAACTTCAAAACAAATTAATTTACCAAAAAACACCTCAATATCACACTAAAGACTAGTTAACAAATATTTAAATATGGAATTATAATTGTCATCTTGTCAAAGTAAATTCAAAGCTTGACAATCTGAAAGAGCTTTTTACTGTTTTATTGTATTTGCTACCCATTTTCATTTTTAGCTTCTTTTATTCTTGAAAACCATAGGAGACTTGCTTATCGAAACGTCGAGGATATTTAGCTATTTCGTTAGGGTCACTAAACTAGCACTTGTGCTGTTTACATCCTGGAACCAGAACCGAAGAGGCTCTATATCAATTCAAAACAAGTGTAATCATTTGTGGAGCCAAAGGCAATCAATTACAAGGTAAACATGAATCATCCACAACAATATAGAACATATCTACACTATAAAGGAGATGCCAATCAAGAAAAGTCCAGCAAATGAACCTCGAGGTAATGCTCTGCAGAAACACGACAAGGACTAGGACCCTAGGATGCAGTTCAAGGTATTTTCAAATGAATCAAAGTGATAATACGCATCCTCATACCCCAAATAAATGATTAAATTTTGTCACATTAGTCACTACTGTTGTCATTAGTGAAGTAAGGTTTAATGCGGTAATAAACATTAAAAATAAACATAACTGTGTTGTCTATGGACCGGGACTAGAAAAGCTCTTCCTCTAATTATCAATACTTGTCTGGCGAATGGTATTTCTAATATTTTAAAAATCGCTATATACTTTCAAAGATAATTACTCTTTCTACTGCGAACATTATAAGCCACCCATTTCCTATAAAATTATGCAGAAATACGTAGAGATTAGAATCATGAGATGCATTGATACGATAATAATTGATCTGTTTTTCCGCTCGCAGTTCGGCTTCAGGAAAAATAAGTGCATTAGTTTTGGAATAGTAAATGTCGTTTTAGGCATAATGAAAACATGAAGTGATACCTAAAAAACAGCGCATATATTCATATTATCATGCCATAAAATTAATTATTATCATGCCACAGGGATCAGTGTTTACCGCGTTATTTTTTGACAAACGTGATCCTATGGAAGAATACACATTGTGTGCTAATAGTAAATCGGTGTCTTTTGCTGCTGAAATATTGGAAAATTCATTGCCAGATGCCACTTTTAATCAGGAGAGTCCTGAGGACTGATTGTACTTAAATCGACTTCAATTAAATGCTGATAAAATATCTTGGATTTTCATTTTCCTGGGGGAATAATTCGCCAAATATTTTAGAGGTACAATTTTTGCAGGTGGCTCTGGATTTGGAGATAGACATGCACATGGATTGTCTCTCAGAGATACAAAATAAAAAACTAAACTATACATGTTGTCAAAAATCTAGCTCAATTCGTCGCAGATGATGTACTATGGAAATGCTATTTTGCTATTCTACATTCGCCCATTTGATACACAATACTTGCTTCCGGACCATAGAGTGTTTATGTTATAGAGAAATGATTTAAGAGGCTAGGATACTGAAATAATGGCAGATATGTAAAACGTGACTTTGAGGCTGATGACTGTACCATGTTTTTATATAATATTTCTGTATTTGACTTACGTTAAGTAGACCATAAGTTTGTTAGGCTCACGAGGACAACCATGACTATTGTACCCATGGTAGGCACAACTTGGATTGGGATAACTGGCGTTTGAGAAGCTGGTAGTATGGTCAGGGATGCTTATTCATATCGAACGTACGAGATCGCACTTTTATAGCGCGACTGTAATAAATATGCGCATGATTTTCATATTTTGGGTTAGTTTGGGTTGGGTTGCTGGTTACGACCTCGAAGAGAGCGGAGGGCTAGGCACGAAGTGTTCAAATATTTGAAGAAAATGTAACGGGGGTATTCTAGCTAACATTTATATTAGTCGCCTTATGGCAAGACGCGAAACTGTACGCTAGATAGGAATATGCGCCCGGGATACTGTGCTATAACATTTTGTAATGCATTAACATGTCTAAACAATGCTTTGGTTAGGTTGAATAATTGTATAATATTTTAATATTAATTAATGTGTTATAAGTATTTCTGGATTTATCTTGACTCTTTGAAATATTTGATACTTATACCAATCTGCATTTAGATTTTATTTTTAATATGTTTATATTATTTAAATCACATTTAGTTGTATGGACGCATTTAAATTAGCGCAACTGACATGAATTCAGTCTTGAGTAACTGTTTTATTGCATATGGCTCCGCTCCTTTTACTTTCATTTATTATTTGAATAATTTAACGTAAATTATTATTGATTTATTTGACATTTTCTTGATATTGGAAAGTTAAATGTTTTTAAGTAGTGATTTATATAAAGGAAGTGTTTCAAATAAGTTTTACAGGATATCCAAAGACCTATTCCAACTACGCTATTGTGGACATTCTAGTTTTTTGGCTTTTTTCAACTCCGAAAACTTATTATTATTTCTTTTTTTATTTTCTTTTCCAAACAATGTTTTGATTAAATATTTTGCACAAAGAATTAAAAGAAAAACGAGAATATTGGCTGACCTTAACTTATTAAACGGTCTACCTGACGTTTCCCTATGTCAATCGTACTGTTGTGATTTTGTTGGTTAATTTTTCAACTAGCTCCATAGCTTCTAATTACTCCCGATAAATCCATAGTTACCGAGTTAATAGACATTTTATTAAATACACTGATATAGTCAGGTCTTATCGAGCGAAAGGTCACATTTTTCATTAAATGTCATTCCTTTGACAGATTTTACACGCATAATCTGCCACGAAGTTTTTACTGAAAATTGTGACCTTTGGACCCGCACTATAAGATCGTTTTTGATTATATCTACTGAATATATGAAGTGACAATTTGAAAACACAACATGATTATATTTTCTACACTAAAGAAGATATTAAAAAACTAGAAAATAACATTTCTATAATAACGCGGTGGGAATAATGAGGTATTTTGCCTACCACCCTCACTCACCCTTTAAGCACCATCCCGATCCACTTTAAAATCTTAATCGGCACTACACCTCTTTAGAAAGCTTATAAAAAATGCTTTTAGCGGTACTAAAATTAATCAGATTTAAGTACGAAATATTAGAAAAATTTTGAACAAATGTCTTAAAACTGGCTTTTGCAAAATTTTTGTATGAAAAATAGGGAACTAAACGTAAACGATGAAAAAGAATCGCAAGCCTAAATTAAAACACTACTGTAATGCTAAAATGCATACATTTAACCCATACAAATTGAAAATTATGCAAAAACCTGATCAGTTACCATAGCACGGATAGTTACCGTAACACCCGAATAAAAAAAAAACGTTTGCTTCAGTGAAGAGCCTTCTTTGAGAACTGTCGCTACTTGAATGACGTTAGTCCACATCTTTGTACAGAGCACACTCAGCAACCCGAACTAACCCAAACTGACCTAAAAAGTTAATGTTTCAGCGTGAATATTGGGAGCCAATATTGTAAGTCCTTTTTTGTTGAAGGAAGTTTAATTGTTTAAGTTGATGCTGAAATTCTTAACCAAATTATTTTGCCCTTATTTATTTGGTAATGAACTTCCAAACCAAAGACACTTATAAGGCAATAAAAATTTGAAGGAAGATCTTCTGCATTTCCAACAAGATGGTGAAATGCCACACTATGCTGCTGTAGCGGAAGAGTGGTTGTAGCAAAATTGTCCATACACGTTGATCGGCAGAAGAGATATATCTGAGTGGACACCAAGATCACCTGACTTTATCCTTATGTACTTGTTTTTATGGGACATTAAATCACTAATTTACAAAACTTAGTCGGCTGTCGCAAAAGTTTGAGCAGAATTCATATTTAAAAGCAATTTGATGGTGCAATGTCGTAAAAATTGCAGTATTTCAAGAAATTGATAATTTTCCTAGATATGAGATATTTTAAAAATTCCATAAATGATCCGCGACAATACATTAGCCTTTTACGACGACCGCAGCGATTAGAAAAAGCTATAAAAAATTTTGTTCAGCAACCATCTTTTTAGCCGTCCTGTATTATGACACCTACACGGTCTAAGACTACGTCGCTATCCTCGCATATTAGTCCATAGTTACATCCATCGGTTATTAAACGGCCTAAAATTTGATGTAGAGTTTTATACAGCTTTTCAATTGTTGACTAGGTTATTTCAGAATAACTCACTTGTAGAACGTGTATCACATATTATTATCTCTTAACAAGATTTTAAAACTAAACAGTTCTAAAGAGAATTCATTTTATATAGCGGTAAATATACTGAAATTTCCCAAAGGATCTAATTTGTTAAAGCTCATACATAAT
>MU184157.1:0-36939 GCA_016904865.1 Pissodes strobi | reverse complement strand
CATATATTTACATATATATATATAATATATAATAAATTTTGCTCTGGCTAAAAGCATTTCCCATCAAGCTAGTGAAAACAAGTTCATGCGTATGACCCTTTTACACTACGAGGAGAAACATGTTCTTTAGTGAAGATTAACAACTATCAACTTCCGCGAGCCGAGGAAGCAAAACATCTCGGTATGCATCGACGCCTCAGATCGACATATATTCACAAAACGTAAGCAGCTTGGACTTAATCATAGCCAAATGTATTGGCTCATTCGTCTAATATGAAAATTTTTCCTGAGTAATAAAATATTGCTGTACAAGTCCATTCTTAAGCCCCTTGGATTTATGGAATCCAAGTCTGGGGAACTGCAAATGACTCCATCATTAGAATTCTGCAAACGTTCCAAAATAAAGTGTGTCATAGTAGAGGCATTCTCAATGTAGTATTTTAGCGTTATATCCTTCTGGAATCATCAAGAAAGCCATACATCGATTTAGTGTGAAGTACAGTAAAAGAATCCTA
Source organism: Pissodes strobi (assembly GCA_016904865.1). Classification (NCBI taxonomy): domain Eukaryota; kingdom Metazoa; phylum Arthropoda; class Insecta; order Coleoptera; family Curculionidae; genus Pissodes; species Pissodes strobi. The sequence continues at coordinate 36,424 of MU184157.1, read as the reverse complement.
GCGCATTCTAATATTCCCAGGACATCTGTTTCCCCCTAATTACAACCTGTAGCTAGGATCTCCCTTATTGTTTAAAGCATGTACCACAGCGATAAAAAAGGATATGCTGGCTAACCAATTAAATGTGTGTGATGCCAGGGAAATACGTAGGCTGAACCGACAACTACTATCTTACCTAACTGCAGGACCTAAGATCACATAGAGAAGTAAACTCTAGAATTATGATTTAAATAGTTTTTAAATGAGATTACTCACTGGAGTGATACTCTACATGTCATTCTAACCAGTTATTACAAATGTTTATTGCCTACTGGAGAGTTTGCACATCTTTCTACCATTTATACAGGGTGTCCGGAAATAACATCGCCAAATTACAGATGGTGATTCTACATAAGAAATCATGAACATTTTTTCATATGAACATGGGTCCGAAAATGCATAGTTTCCATGATACAGGGTGTCAAACTTTTTATAAAAAATCAGTTTTTTGTTAATATCTTAAATATGATTTTACTGATTTTGTTGAAATTTGGCAGGGTTATCTGTAGTAATAAGGGGCTCATTTAGCCTTAATTAGATTAAAAATATAAAGTCCAGTGGCGTCCCGGAGGGCATCATACCGAATATTATTGACAAAAAAAGTGTGCGCCGCTGACTTTTTCAAACATTTTATATTTTTTTCGTATTAAGCAACTAAAAATACAATATTTTTGATTCTCGAGTAGTTTTCGTATCTTGCGTTGTTTTCGATAAAAAAGGTAAAAACCGGTTTATTACATTTTCAAACTTTTTTGATAAAATCGATATTTTTATTTATATCTTAAATATGCTTTTACCGATTTTGATGAAATTCAATAGGGTTATCTGCAGTATTAGGCGGCTCATTTAGCCTTTATTAGATTAAAAATAAAATGTCCAGTGGCGTCCCGGGGGGCATCATACTGAATATTATTGACAAAGAAATGTGCGCCACTGACTCTTTTAAACATTTTATATTTTTGTCGTATTAAGCAGCTAAAAATACAACATTTTTGTTTCTTAATTTGTTTTCGTATCTTGTTTCGTTTTCGAGAAAAAAAAAATAAAAACCAGTTTATTACATTTCTTTAGGGCACAAAATTCAACATCAAACGCTGTAATAAACTAGTTTAATTTTTTTTCTCGAAAACGAAGCAAGATACGAAAACAAATTAAGAAACAAAAAAGTTGAATTTTTAGTTGCTTAATACGAAAAAAATATAAAATGTTTAAATGAGTCAGTGGCGCACATTTCTTTGTCAATAATATTCGGTATGATACCCCCGGGACGCCACTGGACATTCTATTTTTAATCTAATAAAGGCTAAATGAGCCGCCTATTACTACAGATAACCCTATTAAATTTCAACAAAATCGGTAAAAGCATATTTAAGATATAAATAAAAATATCGATTGTATCAAACAAGTTTGGAAATGTAATAAACCGGCTTTTACTTTTTTTTATCGAAAAGAACGCAAGATACGAAAACAACTCAAGAATCAAAAATATTGTATTTTTAGTTACTTAATACAAAAAAAATATAAAATGTTTGAAAAAGTCAGCGGCGTACACTTTTTTTGTCAATAATATTCGGTATGATGCCCTCCGGGACGCCACTGGACTTTATATTTTTAATCTAATTAAAGCTAAATGAGCCCCTTATTACTACAGATAACCCTGCCAAGTTTCAACAAAATCAGTAAAATCATATTTAAGATATTAACAAAAAACTGATTTTTTATAAAAAGTTTGACACCCTGTATCTTGGAAACTATGCATTTTCGGACCCATGTTTATATGAATAAATGTTCATGATTTCTTATGTAGAATCACCATCTGTAATTTGGCGATGTTATTTCCGGACACCCTGTATAAAAAATAACAGAGCATTTCGACAAGGTATCTCGATCAAGTCTCTTTCCCATTTGAAATATTTTCGAGGGTGGATGGTGGGTTTGTAAACTTAGAGGATAATTTAACTTTCATAAATAATACCTCGTTCTAATTACTATTATACAACAGCGGTTTCGGTTTAGTTTGAGCAAATATTGGATTTGTCCTCCTGTTTACTTAGAATAGTACCGCTGCATATCGCAGGAAAGTAAAACTATATATATTTTTCTTAGATAATAAGAGGCATTAAGAAGTATAGCTACTATTTTATTCGGTGTAATAAAAATCTTAATTTCTAAAGAAGTAATCATATCTTATTTTGAGAAAAATATTCAATAGAGAAATGCCGTTTTTAAAATGTATCATTCGGAACTAATAGGAATAAAAAAAAATTCAGTTGTTACCAAAAATTTTAAGTAATTTTTTCTCTGATTTATAATTATTTGTATCCACTAAGAAGCTAGACTTCCTACATATTTTAGTGCCGATCTTATATGTCACAACGACCTTTTGGTCAGGTTTTCAAAAAAATACTTTACCTGGTTGTTTTAAAATTGATAGGTGGTTTTATATTTTAGGTTGGGACAATGCACAGAATATTTGAATCTTGATGACTAAAGACGAACTTTGTTGAAATAAGTAAAATACTTTATACTTATGTATGTTTAATTTTTGGGCATATTCTGGAATACATTTCAGAATTTAACACTTTATATTTCTAAATTCAACTGATTTTGAGGTGGATATTGATATACAAAAGATTATATTTTACAGATTTCGACGGGCCTTAGAATCTGAATGGTGCAACTAAACTCAAAATGCCTTTAACATTTTGTTCCAATTTTCGAGGTCGTGGTTAGTGGACGTTGGAATTACTTAATACATGGTAAGTCAAGAAAATTCGGAGCTAATCAGAGCACCTCAAAGGTAGAAGGAAGTACTCAAATGTAATAATATGAGGAAATTTGAGGATAATTTTGAAGCGTCTTAAGGCGTTTTTAGTTACTATTACAATTACCAATATTTTAAAAGAATATTAAATTGTATTTAACTAATAAACTTAATAACGATCAATATGACAAACAAAACGCGTATTAAACCTGCTATAAAAATGACAAATTTAAGGATTTTTGATGATTTTCGCACAGATCGGAATCAGTCAAACATAGTTAATATGCTAAAATTCAATTAAAAATTGGTGCAACAATCTAAGAATTTGTCTTGTGTTGGTTATTTGACGTTAGAATTGAACAGTAAGTAATTATAGGCTCCAAAGATTTATTAAATGAAAAGAAGTAAATAAAAATCGTCTCAATCGAACATATACAGGAAATTAAAACCGATGAAGTATTGACTTAGAAGTATTTACGCCATCTGATGAAAAACAAAAACAAATCGGTAGCAAACACTATGTTAAAACCGATGCGATAAAAGAAATTTTTGTAGAAGTAAAAAGGTGTTATGCTGTATCATGTGATTAAAATATGTAAAGAAGATATAAATAATTATATAGACCTAAGAAAAATGATATTACAAAGGTTAAAAAAAACATTTAGGTTCTATGGTTCTATGGAAGCTTTAATATTTCATTATTAAATTGTATATGTTACACTTCTAAATATTTTCTTTTATTTGCCATAGGGCAAATACCTACCTATATAAGAGTTTGTAATTTTCCCGTAAGCAAAATGAAATTTTCGTTTGTTCTTCGAAACAAATTAACAGAGAGTATAAAATTTATCTATTTTCATGTTCCTTACAGTTGTGGGCCAGGGCCAGTACCATGTATTTGTTGGAACCAATAATTATTGTCTTTTGCACTGGGAATGAGATACGACTGTCAAAAACGTTTTGATATATTACTTCAAACCTATTCAAGTTCTTTGAAACACTAAGGACTATTATAGATGACCAACATGGAATGCCAAAAGGGTTGGGTTCCAAGGGTCAACCTATAGTTCCCACTCTCAGGAGAGTCTCTAAAGAGTTCCCATGGACCATCACCAGTCTAAAAAATAAGTGTGAAGTAAGCTGAATTACTAACCCAAACTAACCCCCCCACCCAGTGTACAGCAGTGTTTAGAATAAAACTCATGAACAAATTTCTTTGCAAACAATTGCACTGGAATCGTTTGGTATGAGGCATTCTTAAAAAAACACGTCTAGTTGACAATTATTCGAAAACTTGAATAATTAGTTTCCGCCGATGTCGCTTCACCCCGAGCAAGTAAACCCGACATACAAAATGGTTCCATTCCAAAAGAATCTTCATCACATTCTAGTGTGGATGAGACAAATTTTCTTCTTTGTCCTCAGAATAAAAAAGTGCTTGCTGCTAAACGTATTAGAATCATATAAGAAGATGACTGTGGCATATTAGCCCTTATAGTTTTGTTTTCATTTGGTGCATTTGAATTAGTTCAATGTAAATTTATACTATTTGTGGATGCTACCTATTCAGAAAGAAAACTTAGTGATCTCTGCACTAGGTTACACTACACATAATTCTATTCGCTTTCTATCGAAACGCCACCCGAATTTTACAGCAGGCGAATGTCTCAAGAGTCAAATCTGTAACGATGGCTGAAAATGGGGCTTATGGGAATGGAGACGCCATCATCCAAACCAAAAATTGGCAAAGAAATATTTTGCCCCTATATTAAAAATGGTCACAAATGTGACCTAATATCATTGCAAATGGATTTCGCTCGTACGGGCTCTATCCTTGGATCATAATGTTATAGATTGTATCAAATATCTCGACACCAACCAAAAAACCAATGTAAAAAAAATACAATCCTACCAAATACATGAATCAATATTAAACTCTTGATACTAATCAAGGCTTATACATAAGCTTAAAAAAATAGAGATATTGTCGGTGAAGACAGAATTAACCAAAATGAATCCTTATCTCAAGCAGAAGACAATTCAGTTGGTAAAAAAGAACTAGCCTCAGATATCCAATAAATCCGTTGCTACAGAGAATGACAACCTGAATACAATGAGAAGAAAGATTAAAGTAATCTTACATCGAATACAAATTATTTAAGCCATCAGGTATAAAAATACTACAATAACAATGGTTCACTCTGAACAAAAATGTTGAGAAATATCCGAAGATTTTATTTATATTGGCCAAAAAACCCTCTAAGAAAGATTACAAAAAAATATAGAAGAGCATCCTTCATTATAACTTCATCTTCTTCAAAAGAGCTAAAGGATAAGAAGCAGAAAAAAAAGAAAAATCAGAATTAGAACTGAAAAAATTAAGGATGAAATGTGGTAAAGGAAATAGAACCGATAAATGATTATTAAATGAAAAGGTAATATTAAAATGATATAAGATATTGTTTAAAAACCAGGTCAGATGCCTGAATGAAGACAACTGTCGGAAGAACTTTTAATTGCTTCAAAAACATTTCTAATAAAGGATTTGAAAAATAAGTTACGATTCTTAAAACTTTATTTCAGAATAATAATCTGTTTCCGATATATGCTTTTGTCGTACAATGAATTTAATAAAAAAAAACTTTGGTATTAAATGTGGCAAATGCTTACGAGCCTGCCATCCATGTTGTATTGAATATTCCAAATTATATACACGCCATCCTTACAGAAATTTAATATATAAAAAGACATACTAAAATAAAATATTTTAAATAATGATAAAAACAGATCCACAATACCAAAACAGAATTTTTGCACTCGACGCGAGTTTCGTCAACCAATTTAGTATAATCAGGATCCTGATGCTAACATGGTTAGCGAAACGCGTGTTAAGTGCAAAGATTCTGTTTCGGTGTGTATAAAGCTTTGTTTTAGTACCTACTCTTATTTCAGTAATCTAAAAAAAATAGCTATAGTAACCAATGACTAGGTAATCATTGTATCAGGTCGACCAATTATTATAACTTATAGATATTTTTATTCATATTAGTAAAATTATATCTTGATCTAAGTAACTTTCCTTATATTAAAATTAATAGATACTAACCAAGCATGTAGGAACTATAATATGCAGGTAAATTTATCTATTTAATATATTGAGAAAAATGGATAACCCAATTTTTAAGAGGTGTAGCCTATGGTCCTTTGGCGTTGGTCGAAGATGTATCTATTCAGATTAAAATAACAAATATCAATAAAACTTATAAAGCACTGGAAAATATATTGATGGAAGGCTTTTGAGAATAGGATGTTTAACACTAAATCTAAATTGCATTGCAGTTATCTTAAAACACTGGTACCTATGTCTTATGTCACTGTTTACGCAGACTTAGCTTAGCGATGGAGTTAGTTATATTTGAAATAATTAATTTATTAGTGATAGAATCTTATAATGCATATATTTCATCTATAAAAATATAAAATTAACCGGAACTTTTCAACCAACGGTTAAATTCAAAGTTACTGTCATTCAATAGCTTATGAAAATCTAAGATAGGAATGTGCAAACCATTTTATTTGATCTCGTACAGTTTAGTTTTAGAGAATGTCAAAGTGTCAAAATGCCCGACTTTCAACTGTCAATATTTCGTAAACAGATATAAGGATAGGTATAAGATATTATACAAGAAATGTGTTAAGATTTTTCTAAAGGGTATAAAAATGTGGTAATATACAGGACGTTCTATTTTAAAAAAAACATTTCATCCATGGCGTAAGTCTTTTGTTTTTGGTTCAAATTTTGAATTTAACAGAAAAAATATATCGAATGGCTATTTTAGGTTATTTTAAACATACAGGGAAGGTAAAACATAAGCCTCTGTTCAGTCCTCGTTTGAACACCCTGTACCTAGACACAGAGGTGACCCAAAAAATATTAAATCGTTTATTCCTATTTTAAACGTTTAGCTAAATGTCTGGATATCACAGTGACTCTTGCTAGAGATTTTATTTTATTTAAAAACGAACCTAAACAGACGAAAATTAATAGAAATTATTTATTACTTTGTATTACCAACTTGCTAGATTTGATGCTTTCGAGATTAGATGAAACAGGTTTCAAATGAGATATTTCTCCTTTTTCCAGAAATTGAGTTGGTATTATTAGGGGTAATTAATTAAGTAATTTGAGGGGTAATCAGAAGGATTATTTAAGTAAACAGAGTTGATATAACCGTAAAGATAATTTGGATTACAGATTTTGCTCAATGATTACTAGAGAATTTTCTTTTAAAAACATAAAAGTATGGACCACTTTTCAGATAAGATTTGGTATATGCCACATGCCACTGAGTCATAAAATATCAATGTTCCTATATTTATATAATCCTGTAATCCTGTCTATGTTCCTGATAAAATCATAGTTCAAAGTTAATAGATTAATGGACATGGTCAGAAGATTGGTATCGAGGGGAAGAATGGTGGGTCCAATGAAAGGTTTCCGGTGGCAGCGCTAGGGGCTTGGTCGTCTGACCAATGCCTCAGTGCTATGTCAAATGCGCGGGGAGTCATGTTTTGCGAGGCTGCCAGCTGGTGAAGCCAAAAAACAATGAGGCTAGTAATGCTAAGTGCATGTCATGTAAAGAAGAAGGTCATCCGGCTAGCTTCAGGGGTTGTCCGAAGTGTAGGAGGAACAACCAGTTTGGTGTACCACAGAATCAGGGAGGATTGAATGATAAAAATAAAGGGAAGCATATTGGAAGTACTGTGATATCCTCTGGGGACTTTAACAAAGAATATAAAGATAGGCTTGATAAACTAAACAAATTCATGCAAGATTTTAAGGTTACGATAGAATAACTCAATGGATAAGTCCACAATTATTTCATGGAATATGAGAGGACTTAGCAGATGGAGATCTGAAATCGAAATTTTGTCAATTGAACATAAGCCTACGACCTTGGCATTACAAGATCAATGACTGACGAAAGTATGAAATTATCCTTCGAAGATTACATTGTGTATAGATATGAGGAGTTGCCCAGGCAAGGGGATGGTCTAGCTCTGTTGATCCGAAGAGATGTACCAAATTACCTGCTTGGTAGTGAGAACATCAACCTGAGGAACCTATCTTTAATAGTTACCACTGGAAGACATACAATTAAAGTTAATCTATTTATAGGAAAATGAGACATGACCTACCTTTGAGGCTCTAAGTGCTTTCATAAATGGAAATCTTCCCACCTTGCTGATAGGTGATTTTAATTCAAAATCAACGGCTTGGGACAGTTCTCTTCTGCGGAAGAATGGTAGGATCTTGGAATAAGCGTTGATAGGACATGTACTTTTGGCGTTTGGCCCTACGACTCCCGCATTGATTCCTTCTGGTAAGGGACTTTCGAAAGTCTTGGATATGGCGGTCATAAAAATTATTAACCCCCATGCACACATTGATACCCTAATTGGAGGATCCTCTGACCACAGTACAATCTTCACTTTGGAAAAAGGAATGTCAAGAGACTATATCAAAAGGAAAACTAATACGAATTGGACGGCTTTTAAAAAGATACAACAGGACACTTTAGTTGCTCCGAAAATTAGGAATAAAATGGATATTGAAGATTACGCGGTAAAATTTAATGATACAATTAAATCTGCTTCCGAAGCGAGCTCGGTCAAGATTGTTATTCCAAGAAATTCGATAAGAAACTTACCGGGAGACATCCAGGATCTAATCAGATCCAACAGGAAGATGAGAAGGGCTGGACTAAGTCAGAGGTGCTTGAAGGACTGCTAAATGACCACACTCAAGTAATAAAAGACATATTAAAAGAGCATAGGAGCAAAATCTCGAAAGATAAGTTAACGAAGCTTAACAGTGCAGATCACACTGTATGGGGGATAGGCAAGAATTATATAAAATCCTACCACTGCACGGTCAGGGGAATAGCTTACTTTGGCTCAGACAAAGCAGAAACTTTTTGGATACATTGGAGCAGACTTTCACTGTTAATCTTGAGGACGAGGAAGAGAAGAACCATGAATGGACCAATCATACAAATTCGGGTTCAGATCTGGGTATGCGGCTGAACACCAGCTGCTTCGTACCTCGGAATACATTACTAAGGCCTTCAATCTACAAATGGCAGTAGGAGCAATAATTTTAGAAGTGGAAAAAGCTATTGACAAGCTCTGGCATCAAGGGCTGATATATATGATGTTTGTTTTTGGGATACCTCGACGCTAGTGCAGGCTTATTGCAAGTTACCTCCTGGACAGAAAGTTTTGTGTCAGGGTCGGCAGCAACCTTTTCATTTTAAGAGCAGTAGAGGTTGGAGTGCCGCAAGGCTTAGTAATAGGCCCGATCCTATATAATATAATATATACAAACGATTTTCATGGACCACGTACGTTCTTGACAGGATTGTATGCTGTTGGCACGGCTTTCATGTTCAGAAGTAGAACCTGTGAATTGATAAGTAGTGAGCTGCAGAGGTCTTTAGACTTTGAACTTTGGGCACACAAAACAAGATTAAGCTAAATTATTTGAGGACTCCAGCAATAATTTTTCAGAAAAGACTACTTGGGATACGACAGAGACTTAAAGTGAACGATTATGAAATTCAGTGGTCTACTAATTTTCGACAACAAAATGACATGGAGGGCCCCAGATAATGGAATTAAGACGGATGATTAGGCTGATGCTTAAAATATGTACATAGTGATCGGACGCCATACCTCAATGGACGTGCAAACGAAGGTTAATGTTTAACAAGCTATTTTTCAACCTCAGGTACTTTACGGTTTGGCAATGGGGGGTTATGCAGTTAAAACTTACGTTAAAATAGTGGTTGCAGCTGAAAATGTGAAGGCTCCTTGGTTTATACATAATATCGATTTACACAGAGACGTGGACTGGATACATTTAGGTGACTATCTCTAATTGAGGATTGACATATTCTATAAAAGAATGAAACAGCACCAATGTGAAGATCTACGAAGACTATTGGAATATCATCCGCGGACTGAGGCGTTAAGAAGGAGGTACTCTAAAAATCCAAAAGATTCGATATACCTTAAGATAAATCTGGAGGCCTAGCATGGATGAATCTTGATAAATGCCAAGGACGAATTGTAATCACGAAATGAAATATGTAAATATAAATATGCAAATTTGTAAATAATACAGGGATGCTAGCAGAACCAGAGAAGCTCTGGCATGAGCGGCAACAGTACTTCCAACCAAAAGATAGGCTGTGACTAAAAAGGTCTTTGACTTGCAGTCGCGATTACTATAGAGCAATCTGTATTCGGTGTGGTTTTAGTGGATATGCCTTCGGGAGAGTCCCACATGTTCCTCAGAGCCTAAGGGGGGGTGCGTAAGAGGCATTTTCCACACCTTATAAAAAAAATCCTGTCATTGTCTGAGTCTATCCTTTAAGCGATTTGGTCGGAAGTCTTTGGTCAATTTTAAATTTAATGATCAAGGACACATTATATATTTCAAGAATTACCCAACAAGACTTAAAGATGGTTAAAATATGAAATTATTTATATATTTAAGTTTTTGCTTTCTTATTTCCTCATCGGTTTTGCAAAAATAAAATCTTTACATCAAATGCGGTAAAATCGAAGATAAAATTCCTTAAAAATATGTAAGAAATATTAAACCAAGAAATTATTCTCCGATAAATTGTATTTATTTCAAGCTGTTGGGTTACCTTTATATGGCAAGTGTTGAAAGTACTAGTTTCCAGACGAGGAATTTTCTGTGATTGAAAACATATTTTTTAATTGAATTTGCTCAAAGACGAAACGTCGCTCGGTTTGAAAATCTGATAACACCATCTTGTAGAACAGAAAAATTAGCAATGAGGATGTGATATTTGTTTTGTTATATCTATTCAAATAGAATCGCGAATATTCGGTTTTTTCTAAATATCTTCGGAACTATTCGGAATTTTTTAACTTTTAAGGTGGCATTTTGATCAGCATCAAATTGCGCAACTTTGCCTCCATTTAACCGATCTCGTATCTCTTCCAGTTTCCGAGATACCAATGATGAGGCTCGAATTTGGAATACCCTGTACAGGGTTATCCAACGATGACTAGACAAGGCGATTTTTTGACTTTCCCTATACTGCTATAAAAAAAAACTGAAATAGCCATCTTATGTAATTTTCTCCCGCGAATTCGGATATGTTCAGCAAAAACCAATTGAACATCAAATAATATTTTTAGGGATCACTTTATCACTTAATATTTTCTTCGGTCACCTCTGTGTCTAGGTACAGAGTGTTCTAAGGAGGACTGAACAGAGGCTTATTCTCTACCTTCCCTGTATTTTTAAAATAACCTAAAATAGCAATTCGATATATTTTTTCTGTTAAATTCAAAATTTGAACCAAAAACAAAAGACTTATGCCATGGATGAACTGTTTTTTTAAATGGAACACCCTATATATTACAACATTTTTGGACTCTCTAGAATAATCTAAACACATTTTGTGCTGTTTAACAAATATTGACAGTTGAAAGTCGGGCATAGGGGTTTGCGAGCCTATGGTCTCAGTCTCGGTCTCGAAAACGAGACCGAGACCTGGAATTTAGAATCGAGGCCGAGACCGAGACTTGCCTATCGAGACCGAGACCAAAGTAACGAAACTCTCGGTCTAATTGCTTTTTATTTGCTCAAATCGAGACAGAGACCAAACCGAGACAAGACCGAGACCGAGTTAATTTTTTTTTTCGAGACCAAGACCGAGACTTCCCATTTCTCGGTCTCGGTCTCGGTCTTGCGAACCCCTAGTCGGGCATTTTGACAATTTGACAGGCTCTAAAATCTAAACCGCACGAGATGAAAGAAAACGGTTTGCACATTCCTATCTTGGGTTTTCATACGCTACCGAATGATAGTAACTTTGAATTTAGCCGGAGGTTTAAAAGTGCCGGTTAATTTTATCCACAGGTTACATTCGAAGATACTGTCATTCGATAGTTTATGAAAACTTAAGATAGGAATGTGCAAACCGTTTTCTTTGATCTTGTGCGGTTTAGATTTTAGAACCTGTCATAGTGTCAAAATACCCGACTTTCAACTGTCAATATTTGGTAAACAGCTAAGGATAGGTATAGGATATTATACACAAAATGTGTTTAGATTTTTTTAGAGAGTCCAAAAATGTAGTAATATACGGGGTGTTACATTTAAAAATATATCAAAGTGACCCCTAGCACTTTTATTTGATGTTCAATTATTGTTTTTTGCTGAACATATCCGAATTCGCGGGAGAAAATTACATAAGATGGCTATTTCAGTTTTTTTATGAAAGTACAGGGAAAGTGAAAAATTTGCCTTGCCTCGTCCTCGTTGGATAACCCTGTATGTTTATTTTATCTATCATTATTTATTGTCAGCTATTCGTAATCTATTTACATTGTTCGTAGATATCCAGAGACAGCAACCAGATAAAAGAATTTTGAAAAAATCCAAGCTAAAAAAGAAAACAGGGAAGTAGACAAAATAAATGTTGTGGCCTTCGTTATTGCAAATCCAACCTCGTCATGCAGAAAACTTTATGAGGAGGTGGGGTAAAAAAATCAAAAACACAATTTTAATACTCTAAAACGGAGTTTTATCCACAACACCAAAAGAGAATTATTGCACTCGACGAGCGATTCGCTAACCATGTTAGCCTCATCAGGAGATAATTGAAACAGTTTTAATCATCTCCTGATGATGCTAACATGGTAGTGCAATAATTCTGTTTCGGTATTGTGGATGTAACTCCGTTTTAGTGCATTTTGCCGAAGGTTCCAAACACCAACACAGTTTTAATACTTAGGAAACAACCTAAATTCAAACCCTACAAATATAATCTCGTCCAACATCTGCACCCTGGTGATGCACAACCGCACAACGTAGAATACATTTCTGCAATTAGTACCTACAAATGGTGCAAGACTACAGACTTTTTCAAAGGATGGCAATATGGTCAGACGAGGCTTATTTTACGAGCGCTGGCGTTCAGAATAGACATAATTCGAGACACTAATGTCAAGAAAACGAGCATGCAATTTACCCGTGAGAGTGCCAAGGACGCTTTGGATTTAGCTTCATTTTTTGTACTTATAGACTTAAATATTTTCTTGATGAAGCGACGGGAAATAGACATCTTGCTCTGATTCAGAACGCCTTGATGAAAATATTAAGACATGTGCCCCTCGCGTATCTATATAATATATGATAAATCCCAAATAGTGAGGGAGTATTTAGAGGCTCTTTTCCCCAACAAATGGATTAGTATAAATGGACCTGTCAGGTGGCCACCAAGGTCACCTGATCTTTCTGTATTAGATTTTTTGTGAGGTATACAGAATACCAAATTTAGAAAAGGTGATACCAAAACATTGATCAACTTCGAAAAGCCACACACCAGACATTATGGCTTTTGCAGGGATGCCCAGTGATCATTTTGAATGTTTTACAAAGAATCGGAACAGTATGCCAAAAGTATCTCGAACATAATGGGGAGCAATTTGAGCAATTTCTATGGCTTATTATAGACAATGTGATAAAAAAAAATAATGAATAAATATGATGTTACTCTTATCAGGAGTATATTTTAAAGCTCAGTGAGAACCCACTATAAAACAATAATCAAAATAATTTCGTACATTTCGTTTTAAATTATAGTAGCAGCTAACTACAAAGAAAATGCATATTTTTAGGTAAAATGTAAAATTTATAACTTTTCCTAAAAATAAATACATATAAAAAATTACATATTTTTGAACAGCCCTTGAGGAAATGAGTAAGATAAGAAGATAATTTTCAGGGTGTTTAAATAATTAAGATTAGACAAAATCTAAAAATCCATAACTCCTGAAAAAACTGAGAACGCCGCTGAATTCTACATAAAAATCTATCAAACTCCGTTTTAGCCTTATTGACAAATTAACGAAATGCAGGGGACTAAAAAAATTATTATGTCACAAACTAAGCAGGTTATAAAAATTTGGCTTACGGCAATGAAAGTTTCACAAAAAAAAAATAAAAGAGAAAATGGCACAAAAAGAACTCTTAAGAATCTTAGAAAACGACAGCGACCACCAAATATTCAAATAGAGTGGTGTTGGAAAAAATTTTCAAAACACGTGTGAAATTGGGCATTTCTAGCTGGGATGATAGTGTTTTTTTTTCCTATTTTCATAGGAGGCCCTAGCAATAGTATATTTCGTTACCAGTCCGGAAACCAGGTTTTTCCGGGAATAGTATATTATTTTATATGGAGGAAAAGTGATACTTTTCATGGCGCGCTCGTGTGCTAATAGAGAGCAAGCCATGAAAAGTAACTTTTCCTCCAAATAAAATCTGCTGTTTTTTCTTCAAATGTTGACAAATTAATGCAAAAACATCTCTTTTTAATAGTAATAATATCTAATTATTATTAAAGATAAGTGGGTTCGCAAGGCGGCTTAGACCGGTGTCGGTGAATAGGCACAGGTTGTTGCTATAGTAATGTAACATAAAGCTGTCAGTGGACACTGTCAACAATAATTATTTTTTTAAGATGGCGTCTCCGATTGCGTTTTAATTCCGTATTGATGAGCAGTTATTGAGTAAATTCGATTAAATAATAACCAATTTGTTCATAAATTAGTGATTTTTAGAAATGCAGTCACAAATTGAGTGATAAATACAAATTGTAGTTTAATAAATCTTGAGTTGTTGACGCTTATTTTGTTGTCTGGTTGTATTGTATCTATGTTGCTATGACAAAACTTTTACCTCCGCCGCCGGAAAAGTAAAGCTCCGGCGGAGGAAAAACGAAACTTCACGGCCGCCTACACAGTCGAGTAATGACGAATTTACTGACGTTTGAAGAAAAAAGCTGTTTTCGGACGTGTAATGAACGATATTTTTCAAAATACCTCTGTGAAATCAAAACATAACATTATCGAAGACAATAAACTGAATTGTCTTGGACATTATTATAACTTTACGTAGGTATCCTGAAATATGTCATAATGCATTTTGATTTAAAATGGAAGCAAACGTCATACTTGCAAGACAAGCAAGGCACAGGATCTAATATTTATGTAGCGTTGCTATGGAAATGTGTTTGTATGCTTTATTGTAATTGAATAGGCAGCTAGTTTTGATGTATTTGTGACAAGTAAGGTAAGAATAAATAACATAATTTTACTTAAAACCAGACTACTGACGCTAAAATTTTTGATTTTGTAGGCTGCATCGCTGTATAGTTTGAACCCAATTTATTATACTTAATTACGCTTTTTTGTAATTAAATAACTGCAAATTTAGCACTTGAAATTAGAAAACGCACCGGAAAACATTTTTCCGTGCGGGCGCACCGGAAAGACTTACTTTCTTTGCTCTACTGAGACGTCGAAAATGTTAGTTTTCAGAGAGGTATTATGAAAAAGTACTTATCATGTCATCCCTATCTGTCAAGTCAAAGTGTCAAATCGAATATGCTGTAAAATGGACATCATCTGCCTTCTGTATTATTCACCACGCGCGTGATATAAGGCACTTTCTTGCGAAGTTAACATTCTCATAAGTGCTCGTGGGATATACTGTTTTTATTAGAAATACGGAGAACGATTAATATATGGCGGATTTTGGCGGCTACTAACATCTTCGAATATTTTCTGTCGAAGTTAACGTTATATGTGGCCCCTTAAAAAAAGGACTTAGCATTTAATGCTAAGAAAATGAGAAAACTATTTTTCTAAAAACCACCTCGCTAATTGTTCCTGCAAAAGCCAATTAATGATTGGTTTTCACATCATTGATTTCAATGTAACGTTTGAAAATTCTAAAAAACGGCTTTGTCTTTTTTTTTATTTTAATATTGACAAGTAACAAATTTCTTAACTAATTTTAGGTGGGCTTCGTTTTATTTATAGAAAAAAGCAAATATGCATGCTATCACAAGCTAAACTCAACAGGCCAATATACCTATTTTATTCAAATAATGTCCATATATGCGGAAGCATTGTATATAAATATTATAAAATATTTTATTATTTTATTTTATGTTATATGTTCCAGATTTTATGGTTTATAAAACTGCAACGATTTTAACTTTTCACATGTTACTAACTGTATGCTAATAAAGAATTAATATAAATAATTGATTAGAATTTAGATACGTTTTAAAATATTGGGTATTTTATTTAAAATAACCAAGCTAGTGCTGGATGTCGTTATTGTTGCCAAATTTGGTAGGGTATTTATAATTATATTCAAATATGTAAAATTGCAAACCAAAAAAGTTCAGTTCCGTACGATATTTCATTGTGTCCGTGATGTGTATATTTGGGAGTCTTTGAAGTTACGCCTTGCAGTATATAAACTCTGGTTGACACCTAACAATAATATGGCTTTTACGAAACTTATCATTGTCAGTCAGAAGGATGCAAATTCATGGGATTCAAGAACCTAATACTAAATATTGACGAAAATTCAAATCTAACGTTACGTGTTTACAAGCTTCTAGAAATAGATTATCGAATATAAATATTTATGTATTCGCTATTGTTTGATATATGCAAAACCCAAGAAACAAAAATATAAGCATATGTAACAAATTGTTCACAACGCTAATTTTTGTCAAAGAACATTTCCACATATTCCTATTTTGTGTTTGCTTTATGAACATTACAAATCCATAAAACCAACGTAATACTGTCATTACTGTGACATATAGCAGTGCTATTTCCGAATCTTAGAAGATATCTCCGAAGTTATAATTCGTATAAAGTAAGAAATCAAATTGGTATCATAAAAAATACTATTTCGAATAGGTACAATCAAAAGAAAAAGACGTCAACAAATTTAAAACAACATTTTCGATTTAGGAAAACACCAAAAAACCAATAATACAGCAACTCTAAAAATAACCCTAATACACAGTCCCGCGTCTATCGAACGGTTTGTCGGTCGCCGGGAGTCAAAATGTAAACGAACACCCGGAATACGAATTTCACACCGATTTATTACAACTTGACTAAAAACTGATAAGATTAAGGACAAAATATTAAGAACTACTTACGAGGCAATAGATTTGGATAAGGTCCAGCGCTCCATCGACGCCTGATACTTCAAATTGTCAATCTGCTTTCGCAAGGCATCCTTGTCCATGGTGGCTAGGGATGCACTGTCCATGGCGCGTTACAGCTAGGCGGAGCAGGGCGTCGAAAGATAACGACGCAGGCGTCCTGACGGGCGTCGGCGTGTGAATAATTAGATGGTTGGTAGGTAGCGCTACGTCCGAGGTGGAACGTCGATCGATTAGTAGTATCCGCTTTGATACATGGCTGAAATAAGAAATAGAGGGCGATAGTTGTATCACTCGGAGAATTTTCTCGAAACGGAGAAGACTGTTGCTTCTGATTTTTACTAATTAGATTTAGATTCCAAGGTCATTAGTTATATTGATTACAAACCCTTGGTTCATAATTGGTCAGCTATTTTATAACTATACCTATATCATTTTACCTATGAATTGCTTGCGGTTGTAAAGTAAAAGTAAAGTAAAGTTGTAATTTGATTACAAACCCTTGGTTCATAATTGGTCAGCTATGTTATAACTATACCTATATCATTTTACCTACGAATTGCTTGCGGTTGTAAAGTAAAGTGGGTAGTAAAGAGTGAGCAGGCTAAGAAACGTGCAGATGATGATGCTTGCTATGTGGTAAATTATATTATTTAAGTCAGCCAATAGTATTCGGGCGAATAACTGCGACATTCTGTCAGCCAACTTTCTGAACTCGATCTTTTCCATCGTTACCGAGAGGAGATCATTGCAGACTTGCCAGTTTCTTCAGGGACCTTTATGTATTCTTTGCATAGGGCGTCCAAAATAAACTCGTTTTTTGAGTTTAAGACTGTAACTGTCAACGGGGCTACAAAAAATCTCTTGATGTTTAAAAAAACCTCACGAGTAAAGACTGTTTTGAGCTGAAGGATGGTATTTTTCATTTACATTATTACTTGCTGGAGTAGTTAGTACCAATTTATAGAAACAAAGATCAAAATTTTTTGAAAAATCCGAAATAATCAAATTAAAAATTACTTTGAATCAAATTATTTGCTTTTCCTAAAACAGCTTGGTTTTCGTTTTGCCACTCTTGCTCTTGGAGCATACACATTTGGCGTATTTAGGGTTCATGATGGTGGCTGTGATATATTTGCCATTTTGCCCCATCTTGCATTTTAACTGAGGCATTTGACTCCATTTCTCATTCCATTTTATTCGAGAAACTTTCATTCTACAGCTTTGGTTTTTGATTCCAACATTATGGCCCACTATATCTTCAGGATCGGCCACAATTTGTGACATATAGCAGTGCTATTTCCGACATGTCAGTCCTACGTCATGGTGTGCGACAGGGGTCTGTTATTGGACCCAGCCTATTGATGTTCTAAAAAATGATCCAATAAATGCAGTGGATAGTGCAAATATATGGTCCGCAGATGACAGCAATGTACATTTTCAATGTTATAGCCTTTAATACATCTTGCCTCTAAAATTGTAAGATCTACGCCAAGATCTAAATCGGATTCACAGCCTATAAACTTAGTTTAAATAACATTTAGACTCAAAACATGTCTTTTTCATTCCGTCATGTCTGTAAGGTTTCTTGAGTGTACTTAGATCCGGGTCTGAGATGCGTTGAACACGTGGCAGAATTCTGAAGCAGTTTGTCAAAATTAATATTTTTTATTTGAAATTTGTCATCATGTTGCTCTTGTAGCAGATCATGTATATTTGGTTCCAATATGGTATATGGTTTCCTCGTAATTCCCCTCGTACCAAGAAAATATTTGGAATGCAACATAAGTGCATTCATTTATAACTGGCCTGAGAAGCTATAGGTGTTGCAGAGGGCATTTAAAAATATTTAGAGTTTTGGCTGTTTCGTCGCCTTACATTTACCTTTCTTTATTTTATGTTAATACAAACCAGCATAACCTCCATACTCACGCAGACACACTTAATTATCTTATTTGGAATAAATCCAATATATCACCGGATTTCCATCGACTTACAAGCGCTATGGATGGTAATATCTAGATCTGGACATTACTCTTCTCAAAAAAAAATCGAAAAGTAGTACCACAATAATAATTTTAATATTTTATAATTGTACTATGTTTTAATCCCAGTGATTTTATTACTTACTAAATATATTAGTGTAGCTGAATTAACTTTAATTCGTATACTTTTACTTTTTTGACGTAAAAAAAAACAAATTTTAAATTTAAGTATTTCCAATAAATTGACTCTGACTTTGGCTTTGACTTGCTTTCCAATGACCTTATACATTATACACGATATGTGGCGCGGCCCCTCCATATGGTCATTCGGTCAATAACCCAGTAAGAAAATCAAAGCAAATGATACAGATATCTATCCGAAACACTTTAAAACTTAATGAAAAAATTAGATTCCATTCACATGTACGCTGATTATCCAACCATTTTAAATTAGGCGCGTTGAGTTCGGTTGTATTGATAGCGTGTAAATGATATAGGACAAGTAAGTCAGATGTAGATAGATCTAATGGACGTATGTATCTAAAAGATAAAGAGATTTTTCACTCATATACCCACTATTGCGCCGACGCCGACGCGACGCGACGGCAACACATTGAGAGTCTCCGCGATAAGAGGGACGAGAAATATAGGTGTTTATAATAATCATCAGATATCTCCACTTCCGGAGATTCAGTTAGAATTAGAGATAAGTAAATAAAGTAAGATTTAATATTCTTAAAACATTTGTGAGCGTTAAACCAATTCATTCGAATACATTTCTCACAGAAATAAGCGAAATAATTTCTTAAAAATCGCGTACTGGTTTAACTTTTGAAAAACGATTGAATTCAAGGAAATCGGTTGTCCAAAGCCAAGACTTCATGTATGCCACACGACAAAAGGCAGGGAGAAATGAATAAACCGGTATTTTCGCATAACTATGTATTGTGCTGATACATGTTACTTGTCATGAAGTTAAAAATTAAGAGTTAGTAGTAGCAGCGAATATTAACTACGACAAGAAGGTCCACTCAATGGCAAGAGAGCGCTACAAAGGAATCGTCGTTTATTTTTTTCGTTGCCTGGTAACAATCGGCGAACTTCGCCGCACATAGGTTGAATTTAAATAAAAGCTAGCCATAAACGATATTTTCGTTTGCCGTATATTTAATCAAATTTATGACGAAATTATTTATAGCACTCTAATACTCTATTTGGCTTTGGCAAAAATCAATTGATATCTTCTGAATTGTTTGCAACGCCCTGTCAAACTTACGTTATGGTTTTTTTTTATTATCACCAAATAAATATTTTGATAAAGTTTGTATTCAACTGGCTGTTTCAAAAATCTGTTAACGTTTTTAATTAGTTATTATTGATAACAATACTCAAGATATGTAATAACTAATATTTAAAAGATTTTGATTTTGTGTTAATGGTTACACCATATTTCCGAATACTAATATTCTGACAAAAGACATCAAGAAGAAAATGTTGCTCGAATTGGCCCCATCTTTTAATATCCGGTTAACATGCCGCCGCGGAGAGTTATCCTTCTTATCATATAGTATTGCCCAAATACATAATAAAAAGATAAAGACTGATGTACTGTACTGCTAACGTGCTAACACTCCGTTGAGGTTATGTGTTGGTGTTATACCTAATTGTGCAACAACTGAAGCCAGATTATCAGAAAATGGCGCGTCGAAATGAGGATCCCTTATTGGCTAAATTTGTAACGTGCGCAGTTTTCCCTGCTGCTGTCTTTTTCGAGCATTTATGTTTCTCTGTTTTTTTTTTGCTTCATATGTTGTACTGAGAGTATTTTCAATTACGAAAAAGAAGGTTCGTGGCTTTAGCGGATATTATTTACAAGATGCGAGTTCAAATCACTACTATGGTCTCCAGAAATTATGGAAAATCAAAGTGTGTGAACCATAAGCAATTTCCACCATCTCTGTCGGCAAAATCGACGACGCATTTCATTTGCCTCTACTTAGCAGTTACACAATTTTTCCATATGCTTCTAGGCAACCAGGTGTACATTGTAAAGTTTAAGAATATGATTGAATATCTTACTTTTGCTTTCCATTGGGATTTAAGTAGAAATACTACCTGTGAATGATGACTCGTGTTTAGAAAATGAACCGTTATTGGAAAAGATAAGATTCGATTGTCGTACTACTTTTTTTATTTTCTTTTTCTTGATTTTGGGCATGCCTTGGGTTAGTTTTGGTTAGTTTCCTTTTCTAGAGCCCCCGTAGCGAGCGAAGCAAGCGAAGGGCCATGCGAAAAGTGTAATATTAGAAAAGCCGATTTATAGTGGATATACAGCAGCTTGCATGTATTTTCGCGAATATAGTCTCCTGCTCACCATTAAAACATATTACCAGATATTACAACAATAATAACGTATGATTGCCGAATGTATGGAAAATTTGTGTAACTGCTACGTAGCGTCAAGTCGCATTTCGATCTGTATGGATTTCGTCAGGTCGATGCAGCCATATGACAAAGATGATGGAAATTGCTTTGCCTGCGTCTTATGAACCGTACTTGACGGGACGCAGCGGTAAGATGTTGTTCGTAGAAATTGCACCTGGTTCGAGGCAGGAGGCAGGAGGCTTTCCATGATTTTTGGAGACCATAGTAGTAAATTGACCTCGCATCTGGTAAATAATGTCCGCTAAAGCCACGAACTTTCTTTTTCGTATTTTTAAAATATGACGCACGTGAATTTGAGAGATTGGTTTTTTCAAATGTCATTTAAATTACCCTTAACGCAACGCATTATTAAATTGGAATTTTAAAAGCTATATCTGTTGTAAAGTCATCGATACGGGTGGGCAAGAAATTGAATAATCGATTAATCGAATTAATCGATTATCGATATTTTCTGAAATATTAATCGATAAGTCGATTAATCGGTAATTTCTTAAAAGTGAATCGAATAATCGATTATTGTCGCCCACCCCTGATGATCGTACCCTAATCCCATAATATTGCAGTAAGTGAAACTGAAGCTGAAATTTCGGTAGAATCATTATTGCTGTTGCAAGACTGATGAAGGAGCCTTTAATTTTCAAAATCATTTTTTAAAACGATTTAAGAACATACAAATGATTTTTATACATGATTTTTATCGTTAGTGATAATTGATACTCCCTATATATAAATATAGATGATGAGCAAAAAATTCAACAATTATTTGTCTAAAACACGATATATTAAACGTGTAATACTTAATAACTTTTATGTCTTATTTCTGGTAAACCTTATTATGGCCAGCTTTCCTAGAAATTCGACCAGTGTGCGCCGGGTCCAAAGGTCACATGTCAGTATCATGCTAGTTTTCGCGCGAGGAAGGAGACATACCGTTGACGTGCCGCCGCGGAGAGTGAATCGTCTTATCGTAGTTAATATTCGCTGGTAGTAGTGGTTATATACCGTTTGTAAATGATGGTCCATTTCCATGGTGTTAAATAAAAATATCAAAGAGTTGTCAAAGAAAAACCGAAGAAGGCGCATGGAGGATATTGCTCCGGGGATCTCATGATGAGTTGGAAGAGTTGAAAGCTAAAATCATAACTTGGGAATACTTACCAATTCTTGTTTCCCAACAAGGTTTATCTGATTCTCTACGTGTGACAAAGAACATTAGTTCTGTGAAAAAATGCCACATCCTGAAAAATATAGTTTTAAAACTACCAAAATATGATAAATGGCTGCAGCACTACGAGAGGTACCGTTAAGCAGGTCGCGCACTGAATCGACTCGGATCGGTCGGCTCTGAACCACAGTTTATATCGGGAACGGTATAAACTGTGTCTGAACGGTAAGATCAAACCGCCATCATATGCCGCGCACTGAATCGGCAATATCGGAATATTCAGTTTTATTACTTACTAAATATATTAGTGTAACTGAATTAACTTTAATTCGTTTACTTTTATTTTTTTGACGTAAAAAAAACTCATTTTAAATTCAAGTATTTCCAATAAATTGCCTCTGACTTTCGCTTTGACATAAAAACATTTTTTGTATTTAGCATAAAACCTTTAGCGATTTTAAATATTATTTCAGAAAATGAGTTCCAGTTCATCAGAATCGATGAAGACATTATGATTGCCTTAGCATGCCAGGAAATTGCATCTATACTACTTAAGAATAGTCAATGACTATCGGAACAATCGGCAGTTTTTGCCCATTCTATCATTCGCCTTTTCAGATCCTTTACACAAATAGAGCACTATGTAAAAATCGAACTCTCCTATTGGTCGATCCGCATGGCCCTCCGCTCGCTCCGCTCGCTACGAGGCTCAAAAAGAAGACACTCCCCTGGTGCTAACCCAAACTAACCCAGGGCATACCCAAAATCAAGAAAAAACTGTTAAGAAACATAATCTTAAAAAAATAATAATAAAAAAAAGCAACGTGGTTTGAACCGGGGTCCAGGTGAGACCCAGCCATCTAAACCATCCAACCACGAGAGCTCTTGCTCCAAATTGATTGCATCACGAAGACATATTGTAATACGCGATGGACTGACCAATAGGAGAGGTCGATTTTTACATAGTGCTCTATTTGTGTAAAGGATCTTAAAACACCTATCATTCTATATTTTTTCAACTTGCCTTTCAATTTATTTAATTTTACAGATAACTATTCAGCTAGCCTTTTGTCGCATCGACCACTTTCGCCATCTATGATCAATCATTATAACGTAATGGCGATAAATTTGATTTTTTTTTTGTTAGTAATAGAAATAGCTGATTTTTCTAACTATATTCTATTTTTTAATGAGGATAAGCTAGTCCAAATGAGACATACTCATTTTTTTTATTAATGAGTAATGTTCCATTGGAACTTATCCTCATTAAAAAATAGCGATTAGCTAGAAAAGAACAGCTACCTCTAATAAAAAAAAACTGAAATGTTATTTACATATTTATCCTTTATAATTGGGAAGTTTTTAACTTTATTGCAGCGAAATATGAAAAACTACTTGTATTATTTAATGACAAACCGTATAAATCTTTAGTCGTCTTTGGTGGTTAAGGGGGGGAGCGCCCCTCCCTTGGTTCCGCCACTGAGAGAACCTGATTTAAAAAAAATCGAAACCAAAACAAAACTCAATAACACAGAAAGAAATTTTTGAAATAGAACGAGCGATTTACTAAAAAATATATAAAAAATATATAAAAATACACATCTGCCATCTACCTATTATTGCTTCTATACTCGACGCGCCGAACAGATTCACCAAACACGAATACAATAATTCTTCTTATTTTATGATTCCATTGATACCAAACATAGGAAATTTGATTAACACACTCTATTTTTATTTATTGTATTATGGGTAAGAAAAATCGAAATGAAAAACAAAACATTGGGTCGATTCAATCATAAAATAAGACGAATTGTCTCCGCGATTGGTGAATCTGTTCGGCGCGTCGAGTATAGTAACCATTATTTCTTTTGTATATGGGACGCGGCAGCGCATTTAATTACATGCATAGCAAAATCTGATGATCGTACCGTTCCGAGCCGACCGATCCGAGTCGACTCAGTGCACGTCCTGCCTTACGCTGTTACATTATCTAAATATCCAGAAAGTATAAAAATAAACATTATATTTTTCTATATGAAACAAGCTGTAGGAAAAGTTTTCATCGTCTGCAAATGAAGGAAAAGGTTGTTCAAACATATGTTGATTTCATTGCTAGTTTTAGTTAGGTATCTTAAAAAGTCTATCAACATTATTTAAGAAGGGGAAAAATTTAATTTGAAAATTCAAGTAGAAGGCAAATCAGCCCAAGAGTTTGTTGAAATAGGCCAATATCGTAAATTAATTAATTGGGATGTGGTATAGGGGACATATTGAATATTGAAGCTGCTAGAAATTTAAAATAAATCTCCACCAACGAGTTCAAGCAGTGAAAATCATTGTGTTAATATGAAACTTATCTAAATTCAAAACAAGAATAAAATGAAATTAAAGTTGCTGGAGATATTTCAGGTAAAAAAATGTATTCTAGGTCGAAAAATTTAACACTAAAGGACAATTTTTAAATTTAAATTCGATATTCGAGTGGATATTATAATATTATCATATAGTACATATAAAATACTATCTAAAGAATACAACAATAATGTGACTTATGTTTGCAAAACCTTAAAAATAAATACCAGATGAAAATATCAAATTAGCCGCAGATTACATGGGAATCAGAGAAAATTAAAATAATGAAAATCTTTTGAGTCGACTCGCTCTTAGAAACTAAAACTAGTGAAATGAAAACAAAAGCATATTTACTTATCAGTAGGGCGCACCCAGATTTTTTTTTGGGGGGTTTCAATCTTAAATTATTTATGTCTATTTTATGAACTTAGGAGTAAGGACACGTGTCAAAACGAAAGCTCTGTTTAAATCTTTTCTTAACTTTTACAGTGCACAAGTTTAAATTACAAGGTTATAAACATATTTCTTAGTGTAGTCTGATTTTAAGTTTACCAGGCTTTCCTGTCAATTTATCTAAAATAGAGTCTACGGTTGAAGTCATATACGTGTAAAGATGTAAGACTATTAATCCATTTAGCCTTTTTTCGGAATAAGAATTTCGCAGATAATTTTTTTAAGCAAACGTTCTTTCATTTCGCAGTAGACACAGGTGAAGTTACAGTATAGCCAACAACATAATTCGTAGCGTGAGCGTCTTTTCACATAATGCCAAACCGCTTAACGCGTTTTTTGGCCTCCCGTTTTTTTCAAGGCTAGCAATTGCTATGTACCAAAATTTAAATTCCACTTTCACTTCATCAAACATACCTCTCAGGTCACTTCCATTAAACAATAAAATTTTCAAATTCCTTCATAGGGACATCAGAAAAGTTAAGGGGGTCCGTCCTCAATAAACTTTTAACACCAACCAAGAGCTATTTATGTTTAGAAATCTATCTTTCAAATTATGTATGAAACTATCTAAGAATTGGATGCAGATATTTAGCAGTACCAACATTTGCATTGCACCCTTTTGTCTGAGAAGTCGTTACAAGAATAACTTGTTATATTCTTCATCTATATTTTGTCTTAAATTTATTATTTCTTGTTCAATATATTCTGCTAAATTTATTGCCTGCCTTAAGTCAATAATTTCATTGTTGAAGAAACCGACGTAAAAACTCCTGTAAGTAAATACCTAGTGGATCGTCTGCAAATATATAAGAAATTCAGCCTTTCTTATTGGAGAACTTTACTGATCTGCAACAGCTGACCATTGAGCATCTGTCAATTGATAAATCTTATCTAGAGCAAAACAATGCCATTATATAGCTCCAAATAACTGCAGCAGAGTTTCACTTTTCAAGTCATCTGATAGCACAAGGTCTCGTCAATTTTTCGTGAAAAAGTAACGTTGGCTTCTTCCAAAGACTGATTAAATAAACCCTGTCTTTTGGAAGTATTAAAAAATTATACAGCTTTCTAATCGTACCCATACAGTTTCTAATTGCGAGCGCTTCACAAGAGCCTGATACAGCTAGAATAAGCGAATATGCAGCACATTGACATATAGTGCTATTGGATATATATAATTCTTGTATATATGCCTGCTCACCATTAAACTTGCCGCTCATGGCAGCAACGCCATCATATTCCTGACTACGTAGCGTGCTCACTTCCCAAATTTATAAGCTTCTCAACTATTACTGTAGAAATAACTTTTCCTCCTTTATTTTCAGCGTTGACTAGCAACTGTTGAAGCAGTGTTGCCAGCACGTCACGTCACCGTTCAAATTATGGTTTGTTAAATTTATTTAGAATATTGTGTCACACATGGCAAATTTCGGAGGGGGTCGGGTGTTTAACCCCAACCCCTCCCTAATTGGGTGCGCCATTACTTATAGGTAAAATATAACTCTACATTTAATTGAGAATGTAGAAATAAAAATTTACGATCACTTTATGACTTTATTTCCATATTTATTTAAAGGCATTAGACGAGAGAAAACAGCACAAAATAGAGTAAAAGAATTGCTAATGGTAGATGAACCTACCGACTAGTATTCTTCGAATGGTATTATAAAAAAGGCGAGAACACTTACTGGAAGAGGTAAACCCGAACATGATACAAAATTATTAAAAGTTCTTCGAGTAGTTTTTAATAATGGCATTATTCTAAATTTGTAAAAATTGCTTAAAAATATGTTCACTTTTTATAAGGAACTGAATAAAACTTCCACAGTCAAAACTGGAGATACATTAGAACAAAAGCAAATTAACGGAACTTGGAAACTTGTTTCATATTATCATTAGGGGCCACTAATTTGAACTCCGATTAGTCACTTTAATATCTCGCTAAATTAATCAGTATTTTGAATGCGTCAATGTCAATGTGATATTATTACATGCGTGATGTTCAAAACACTGATTAGTTTAGCAGTGACTAATCAGAGTTCAAAGTAGTGTGCTTAAATAGTTACAGCCAAATTGAAAAGGAAACATTAGGGATTTTTTGCAATGTTAATCGTTTTAAGTAATATTTGTTGGGAATTGATGGTCTATCTAAGACTTCAACGTTTTAGAAATAAATTACTTGTTCATTATTATTTTGCCACATATGCTCCAGGAAAGTAACTAACCGGCTCCGACGTCCTTGGCAGAGCACGTTTGCCATTTGGGGCAGATGACGAAATATTTTGGAATAACATGTTAAAATAATTGGTGCTTAATTTTGTCATCAGGCTGACTAAACCGACTTAATGAAATCACAACTGAATAATGATGTTTAAACAAATTTAAAAATTATTAAATTAAAGGCTAGCTTTATCATAAAAATGCGTGTAATGTTGAGATTTTTCCCTGCCATGAATATAGAAAACAGATTCCAATTTCAGATATAACGATAGGTCAATTATTCCATCAAATTTAACAAGAAAATATCTACATTTTATACTTGTAAGACCTATGGGTGTAAATAAACGTATCTTGAGATCTAAACTAATAGTAAAGTGGCCAGGAGTTACCCAAAATGTTTTAAATGTGGTAAAAAGCTGTGAAATTTGCATAAAGGACAAACCCCTTCTAATTCAATCACTTTTAAATCTTATACTAACTGTGACGCTTTGGTGGTAGAGGGATGGTATTTACTCAAATTTACTAATAAAACCTATATGATTACGCAGGAATATTTGAGTTTATAACTGGAAATAGAAGAATAAGAAAATCTAATAAGTGATCGTATTATATAAAAAAAGGAATAAAAAATATATTTTTGCATTTTGGTACTCCCGAAATAATATGCACGGATCACGGACCACAAAATAATTATTTTAAGTTCAAGTTCAAAGAACTATATGGATTTGAATGACAAAGTAGTAGTCCTTACCATGCGTAACTAATTCAGCTGAAAGTGCAGTAAATATCCTAATAAGATTCCTAGAAGATGCGACTAACTTTTGTTTAGGACTTCTTGCTTATCGAACTACACATTGAGTTGCGGAGCTAGTCATAGTAATTCGTGAGTAAGTTTTTGTTCCACAAAGAGTTTGACAATCCTGACAACTTGACATGGAGAACATTCTTAAGACAAGAGAAAGGAGAAGGGAACACTAGAATTATTATTTTGATTTAAAAGCTACAGAATAATTAGTATTAATAAAGACTTAAAGAAAAGGAGAAATAATATGAATCTATATATATAAAACAAAGTCGTGTTAGTTACACCACTTATAACTCAAGAACGGCTGAACCGATTTTTATGATCTTTGGTTTGTTGGATTTGTCACAGCCCCGAATAGCAGAATAACTATTAAAATATGAGAAAAATTCTCGGATAAAAGAATTATGTTAAAAAAAACAAGTTATAAATTAGGAACTCCGTCATCTTCCGCAATTGACAGCTCATGTCACGCACGATTATTGTTTTTTATTAACGATGTCCACTCCAAATCAGTGACCTACTACACATTATAGGATAGAAATTCAACGGAAAATAGTGGGAAAGTAGCATATTCAAATCTAGAAAGATACTGAAATACATAGAAAATACTTGAATCGAAATATAAAAAATTATAGAGATTAAATGACAACAACTGTCAAATCGATTGGTATCAATCATTCCAGATCATTCGGTCGATCAGTCATCCGTACTTCATGTTGCTTAAACATCGATAGCATATCAACGGAACAATCGATAGTTTTACAAAGAGCTATCGATAGTCGAAACATTTTTTTCCAAGGCAAGTGATATCATGACGAAGAAAAGAAACCGGCTTAAAGATAAAAACTTAGATACTTTGTTGTTTATCATTCACAATTATTCAACCGATTTTTATGATCTTTGATTTATTGGAATTGTCTCCGCCCAGAATAGCAGAATAACTATTAAAATATCGGAAATCGGAAATATACAGTGCGTCCAAAAACTACGCAACCTATGGGAAAGTTCTTTATTATAGGTTTCTCAGAAAATGTTATTCATTATAAAAATTGATGCTTAAAAAAAAGTAATTTATACAATGCTAAATTAAGGATAATGAATGAAGAGTGAAGGCTGTGTGCATGTACGAAATGTACTAAATGAAAAAACCTTTGTATTTCATGCATTTTTTGCATGGAATACAAAGGTTTTTTCATTTAGTAAATTAAGGATATGTCATACAGGGTCCTTAAAACACACAAACAATATGATTTTAAAAAAATTTGGTTTATCGGAAAACCTTCTGCAGAAAAAAAGTTCCTATTAAGTTGTTGCTGAAAAAATTAAGAACAAAATTAAGAAAAAGAGGGGTTTTTCGACATTTTTCAATAATTGTCATGAATTTTCTCCGCATCAGTGCACTTTTGGAAAAAATGGTATTTGACTTTTATTTTTGCCTTAATAGGAACTTTATTTTTTCTACAGAAGGTTTTCCGATATTCCCAAATTTTTGGTTTTTAACCTTAATTTTTGTATTTTTTAAGTGCCCTGTATAACTTATCCTTAATTTAGCATTGTCAAAATTAGTTTTTTTTTCAGGAATCAACTTTTAACAGGAATAACATTTTCTGAGAAACTAATAATAAATAAATTTCCCATATATTGCATACTTTTTTGGAGACACTAGATAAAGCATGGTCGGGTTAGTTGCACCAAGAACGGCTGAACCGATTTTTATGATCTTTGATTTGTTGGATTTGTCTCCGCCTTAAAACGAAAATCGGACATATTAAAAAAGTCGGATTAGTTAAACCAATTATAACGCCAGAACGGCTAAACCGATTCTTATGATCTTCGATTTGATACATTTGTCTTCACCCCGAATAGCAGAATAACTATTAAAATATCAGAAAAATTATACAGAAAATTAGTTTTTGAATAAACTAAGTTGGGAACTCCGCCATCTTCCGCAATTGACAGCTCATGTCACGTACGCTTAGAGCTTTTTTGTAATAATTGATGTCCACTGCAAGTCAGTGACATACTACACATTATAGAATAGAAATTTAACGGAAAATAGTGAAATAAATAGAAAATACTTGAATCGAAATGTAAACAAAAATATAGAGAATTAATGACAACGATTGTCAAATCGATTGGTCTCAGTCATTCCAGATCTTATCGACTTGAATTGAAATTGAATTGAATTTTTATTTTCTTTATATATATTATTCTAATAAACTATTGAATTTAAAATCCTAAATTAAGTTTAGGTAAAAGTTAACAACACATCCATTGACTGTTAGGCGGTACGAAGTTCGCCGGGTCAGCTAGTTACTAATAAAAATGAAAATGCTCATTTTGAAGAGTAAGTTGCACTTAGATCAATTATTATCAAAACTAGTGAAGATTAGACATATTCGAAACAGAATGCATTTCGCTGAACGTTGATACTTAAGCCAGACCTTTTGATGTTTTATGAGTTTATCATAAACAAGGATGTACTGATATCTGTTTTCACATGTAATGCTTAGATTTTTATGTACTTTGAGTAATTATGTTATTGAAAATTATTTAATCAAACAAATATATACTAAACTAGATGGGAATAATAACTGAAAAGGGAAATTTGTTCTAAACTGGTGCAGATGGCTAATATAAGAAGACATAATTATTGTTTAAACCCACAGTGGATAAAAAAAGATTAGGTATGCAAAATCGAGCGAATAATATTGTACCCACAACAAAAAACTAGATAGAGGAAAACAGCTAGTCATAAAACCTAATATATTTAAAGCTTGAGGATAAAACAGATTTTTATGGTACCAAATTCAGCAAAATTATAGATACCTATGGTAAATATCGTACGTAGCTAACTCAAATGATCGAGTAACTACTTAGACGGAAATTTAGAAACTGGCACAGATACCAAAAAAGCCACCAAAATGAGTAAAATTGAACAAAAAACTATACATTACATATAATTAAAACAAAAATCTCAGATGAAATAAATGTCCACGAATAAAATAGTGACGAAAATGAGGCAAAAGTTCTTTTTAATTCTAGACGATTCTTGCCACAAGTCTTGCTGTTGCCAAGTCCTTTTCAAAAAATGGTTAAAAGGAAAACCACAAGGAAATTACTTGCTGTAATTAAAGAAAAAGCAAATTTAAATCCTAATTCTATTAGTGAAAAGAACTATTAGACTGTATACTTAAATAAATAAGACATACCCCAAAAAAAGCTCAAGACCAAGAAAAAATGACAAATGGGCAACTTTTGATGAAATCTTAGTGCATGATAGAGAATAGAATCATTTTCAAAAACTCTCAGATGATATAATTTTGACATCGATTCAAGAAATCTGATTATAATGAAATATGTGCTGCTGATTTTATTCCTGAGTTTTGAAGCTTGGGTTATATATTTTCTTCAAATTCATTTTCACGTAATTACCTTTATCACCTTTTTTTTCATTTGTGTAACAGTAGTGTTAAAATTTTCAAAATATAACGTTGCTATGGAAAAGTAGATACACAGAAAAATCACAAATAATAGAAAATATTACATTTTTAATATTCGTATCAGATTGAGGTAGGCCATTCTGACCACTTGCTCATTTACCCTATAGTCCATACTAACTAATAGGCAATTTTTATATTTATCTCATGCGTTAAGTACCCTTAACGCATTGTAACGCAAATTTTATTAACCAAAACATATTATTCGTATTTTGAGTTATATGTTGCATTTCAAATATATTCTGTGAAAAACCCTACGACGCGCGACGAGCTTCTATATTCTGAAATAGTTAAGGCATAAATGATTCAAATGTCTTTTTAATCAATTAAATAGTAGAACAATAAAGCTGCCAAATGGTATATAGAAAAAAGTTTTAGCACAATTGAATTTTAAAATTTTTAATTGCAAAATATTGCTTTACAAGAAACAGTATTAAAAGCAACAGTATTTTGGTGTATCACTCTCAATATTAAATAAAATGACATGATAAATAATAAAGTAGACACAGGGAACTATAAAGGTATTCATACAAATCAAATGTATAGCCGTAGATTAATAATTCTATATTCAAATTAATAAATCTATATTTAAATTGACCGGTTTTCAAGATATCGAGAAGCTAGGATTTGTTATAATATTGAATATATTTTGTTCATCATATTCGAAAGATTTCCTTCAAAACAATTAAAAAACTTAAATTAATGTTGCAATAATACTTATATTTACTGAACTAAAGATTAAAAAAGCAAATTGCAATTTATTTCGGCTAATGAGAAGTACAGAGATAATGGACTCAAAAATGTTATGAATGCCTTAATGGAGTTTATAAAGAAAACTACTAGCTACCGATGCAGAAAATGCGAACTTTAGTGGTAATAAAAGTTGTTATGAAACAATAATAATTACCCTGCATAGCATGGACTTAGGATAACTGGGGTAAAAACTCTTCACCTTTGGCTATATAGTGCCGAAAACTGCTACTAAATATTCTAAATATATTAAAAATATTTAAACAATTTCATTAGCAGAGAACTAGGGAATAAGCAGAACCATGTTATGATATTATTTTTAAGTTAACAGATTTGATATTCAAAAATATTTGACTTAGATTTTAGTAATTAAGAAACAGAAGGATATTGGCCAAAATAATAACCAAGAAAAGTTAAAGCATTTGCCAAAAATTTTGAGAATGTGTCCACCCCATTCCCTACAGAACTACTAGAAGAAGAGGAAGGAGGAAGATATGCATGAACTGTTGGCAGCTGGGGCACAGCTCCACATCAAATGAACTTTCCAATAAAAGGTTCAGATCGATTGAGGTTTGAAGAACATGAACTACAAGACAACTACTGGACACGACCTGATTGCTAGATGGATACCAAAAGACAACCGTAAACTACCGCCCTATTATTCTGATTTGAGAAGCAAATTCTTACCAAGTTTAGCCTCATCTTCACGGTAAGGAAACTGATCTGATAGTTAGTCATCGGCTAGACTTTATCAACTATAAAAAAAACTGCATCACACGGGTCAGTTTGGATAACAATCTCTATGTAAAGTATCGCAAAAATGTCACTTGGGTTAGTTTTGGGTAACCCATATTGCAAACAGCGCATAGATCTAAATATTTGTACTTGGTACTTTAATATTTGCTCCTTAAAATCTAATAAAAACTACGTTATTTTGAGGGCGAGCTTCCGTGTGAAACAATTTTATGAAAATTATAATTTGTTAATGTTCTTCGCTGAACTCAATTGAAATTTATTTATTTACCCAAAATGTTATGTACCATGGACGATCGGATTACCCCTGGGATAATCATTTACTTACTAATTGCTTTAGCCTTTAACACTTTATTGCTCTTTTGATGCACTATTTTTAATAATTTAGAAAAGCTATTATTGCAAAAAATGGGAAATTCGGTAGAAATCTAATTATATGATTCCATTATATTCTTTTGTTGATAATTCATTCTCTGGTGTTGACTGATACTAATATAAGGTAATGGTCACTGTTTTTGAAGAAATCCGAACTATTGAAATTATCACTATCTTTTTTTTTTACGGAGGTCCAAAATATGATTTGACGGAGTTATTCAGGTTTCTTAAAATATACATTTAAACAGCTAGAATTTAGCAAATAGCCTATTCTATTACGATTTTGTTTCAATACAAAAATTACAGTTCCGACTTACCAATAACAAAACAACACAAAAAACTGACACCCACAAGTCTATAATCCGATAGTTCAATTTGAAAACCTTGTTCGACCACTTAGTTCAAATTACACTAATTATCCATTACGGAATGCGCGCCTTCTATATCCTTAAAAAATAAATAGTTATGCAAAACTATGCACTTTACCTCAGTTTTAATATGTTGAGAAATAATTCACTTATGGAACAGCTCGCCATATGAGTTTACAGTTAACGTTATATCGACGAGCTAGATCTAAAGAAATTCGGTTTAAAACAGTTTGTATGAGACAGGTAGGATTGCTTAAGTGGAAAGTATTATTGATAAGAATGATAAACTGGAGGGAACTTGTTAACTAGACTTGTGAGCTAGTTATGGTGCAATAGTTTATTGCTGCCCAATATAGGTGAATGAAACTGCTTAATATTGCTTATTATTCTATCAAATGGACCCAAAAAAATAACTTTTAGAAGGCGTTGAAGAGAAGAAGTCGCTTCAAATTATTTTTACAATATTTAGTAGATAAATTGGTAATTTTGATGGTATTTGCATTATGTAGGCACAGTTTCCACCCAAGTAACTATTTGAAAAGAAATGAAACAAATCGTAATAGGAAAAAACATAAGAGCAAAATGCCCCGGCCAACATTTTCTTGTCCAATATCAGTATGTCGACAAGCCAAATGATGATGTTCGAATTTAGTCACTAATAAGCGGCTTATCGGAAAAAGTAGACTTTATATCCTTAAAACAATGGAAAGCTGGAGTGTATAAATTGAATCGGCAATGTACATCACCTCTTCCGACATGGCGACGTTTAGAGCTATAAAGTCGATCGTTTTTCCACAGTGCTATTTCACATTGAGTACAAAATAGATTATATTTGTAAAATCCTAAAATAACTAGATACGGCATCAGGACCGGATCGAATACCTGTCATCGTGTTAAAGAACTGCGCCAATGAACTAACACCCATTTTTCTAGACTTTATTCTCTGTCTTCTTGGAAACTCGCTTGAGTGTAACTTGTTCCAAAAAAAAGCAAGAAAACCACGTCCTCAAACTATCGCCCAATTGCCTTCCTTCCAGTAATATCCAAAGTCATGGTACATGTACTCAATCAGCAACTGCTTAAGTACCTAGATACTAACAAAATAGTTAGCATCAATCAATACGGTTTTCGCGCAGAGCTGCGTATCTCTGCAGCGGGCTTGCCAGTTTCCCAAAAAACCGATCTCTGCACGTTACAGTTGATGGACACATCTCAGACACATTCACCATTAATGCGGGCATACCTCAGGGCGCAATACTTTCACCAACTCTGTTCCTCATCTATATTAATATCCTGCTGACCAAAAACAGTAATCCTGTTAACAGTTTTGCAGATGACAGTACCCTTGTCTCCCAATTTAGATCGGAAAAACTAGCGACTGAGACATATCACCGCAGACAGAAGCAGATTGCAACAATTAATCAAGATCTGGAACAAGTTCGAACTTGGGGCGACAGAAATTTGGTCCAGTTTAATGCAGCAAAAACCCAAGCAGCCAAGCAAGATCGACCATTTCTTCATCCTTGTCAATCGGACTACTGGATGTCTCGGTCAACAGCAATATGTCTATTTCGCAATAAAAAACTGTACACCGCAGCAGCTACTCTTGCTCTTCAAAGCGCGAATAAGACCGTGCTTATCTGAGGTGCAGCACCTAAGCACACACTAAAGCTGCTGGATACCATTCAGAAGAGAGCTGCTGGTCTCGTCGGCGGCAAGGACTTGTCTGAAACACCGCAGACATGTGGCCGAGATCTCCCTATTTTACGGATATTTTCACGGCAGATGTTCCCATGATTTGGCCAGCATCATCCCGCTTCCAGCAGCGCTTGTCAGACAGTCACGACAGACGGCTAGAGCGCACCCGTTCGTCATACAACTGGAAATACCTAGAACATCGCACCAGTGCACCAGATAAAGGAGTCCCTGCCTTTGTCTGGTGCACTACCACTACACCACTGTGGAATTCGCTCCCAGGACATCTTTCTCCCC
This sequence comes from Pissodes strobi, assembly GCA_016904865.1. Taxonomy (NCBI): domain Eukaryota; kingdom Metazoa; phylum Arthropoda; class Insecta; order Coleoptera; family Curculionidae; genus Pissodes; species Pissodes strobi. The sequence continues at coordinate 368 of MU184157.1, read as the reverse complement.
GTAGTTACAACCTACAGTTATTCAAGAACCGAATGAATCAACCTCTTCGCACATACATCGCTCATCGATTGCCATAGGATATCTTTTAAGTATGTGTGCCACGCCATATAAAACATATCTGCCTGAACTGGAAGCAGAGACGACAAAAGTGCTCAGGCACTTACTTTAACCACACGCTATTGTTTGCCATTTTTTACAGTCAGAAATGTAGGGATTTTCGCGTATTTGTTATGCTTTGTCTGATAGGCTACGAATAATTACATGAAATTAGAAAGTTAGGGAAATATTATAGGTTTTTCATTTTTTGCATATCATACGATTGAGATTATATGCCTCATTGAGATGACTTCAATAACCTATTCTGATCA
>MU184156.1:115052-157701 GCA_016904865.1 Pissodes strobi | reverse complement strand
TTTTCGAGATAAGGTATAGGCCCCTCTTAAACGGGCCACCCTGTACATTCTATTATGAATGTGTATTTTATTAGGGTCTGTCGATCTATATGAAGAATGTGTATTATTAATTGTTTTTTTATCTTGTTTTTAACATTACTTTAGATTCCCTGATTTCATTTTTATTAGACACTCTACCTGTGTGAACTATTATGTAATTGACGCCAATAAACAATTTGTGTTGGTATAACTTCATTATTTTACTTAAAATGTCTAACCCAAATATTGCAAAAGTGCAAACACTGAAATTAATTGTTTGCTAAATAATTATAATCCAGTTTTGTTGTCATTTTTTGAAAACTCATGTAACAATTCATTCAGATCATTGACATTTTTTGAGATAACGTTGGGTGTGAAAAGTCAATAACTAGAGAGTCCCTAAATATTATACGCTGTAAAATGTAATCGAAAATTCATTATTTACATTTAAAATAAATACTTTAATTAGAAAATTTAGAAGCTAACCCAACCAAGTTGGGGTTTGAAGCATTCGACAAAATGCACAGCAACACAGTTTTATCCACAATATCGAAACACAACTTTTGTAATAGATGCGCGTTTCACTAACCATTCAGCATTATAAATGGATAATTAGAACTAAACTATCACTACTTTAAATCTCGATTAATCATTGTTAAACTAGTCAGTGTTTTGAATATCATACATCTATTAATACCATACCGACACTGACATATTCAAAACGCTTATTAATTTAACGAGCTATTAAGTGACCAGTTGAAGTTCAAAGTAGTGGCCATTAATTTACCTAACCCTGTTCATATTAATTATTTGGGACTCTTTTAGTTACGCTCAACAAACGAATAATTGTAAAGGTACTGTACTATAGGGGATAGGCCCTCGATTCCTATTTAACCACATTTTTGGTTATAGTATATGCAAGCAATTTCAGATATTCCTCTTTTACTAATATTTCAATTTGGTTCTTTAGGCCACTCGATAATTTTTTAACATTAAACTTAGTTTTTTATACTAATTTTAAACCTCTTGTATAATGAGGATTATATGGTATCGAACACAGTTTTTCCAGCATTTTTCAGTAAAAACATATTTAACAAGGAAAATGAGACATTCAAGAATATAACGGAAACTAATGGATTCAATATTCACTTCATAGACAGACGTTTGGAAAAAAGAGTTCGTGATTCCATTTCTTTAGTTAATCAGGTTAAAAATACAAAATGTGTTTCGATACTATACATTCCTCATTTTTTACTTTATCAGTCCATATTCATTCACTCCATGTTCTGCCCCGCTGTATGACCCAGCCATCGCTATATGAGCTGCCCCATCAAATTCATCATACTGATTACTCCAGTTCTGGCTCAGAACTCTTCGTTTCTCATTTTGTCTCGTACGGTAACTCCAAGCAGATCCTTCTCTATTTTTCTTTGTGTGGCATGCAATTTGTTAGCTAGTTGGCGGGGGCCACCGAGACCCTAAGTGAGTACAGGAAGTACACAGGATTCATGCACCTTTCTCCGGGGGTTCCTAAGGAAATCTTATTATTTGAGGATAAATTCTAGTTTACCAAAAGCAGACCATGAGAGGCTTATTCTTCTTGAAATCGCCGAGTTCAATTCTATGGCCCAATTAAATGTATTCAGCGACGTTTTCAATGAGGTGGTTGTTAATAGTAATCCGGACATCCTTTAAGCTCATGACCTTTTTTTGTGAGGTTCATTTCGAGTCCTATTCTCAATGGCGCTCGATGAAGTTCTTAAGCATTATCTTAAGTTGGTCCGCTGTGATGTCGACGATAACGATGTCGTCCGCAAAACGCAAACGACTCAGGTGCATTCAATCAGTATTGATTCTGCTGCCAGTCTAATTCTCTAAAAATAGCCTCCACGACCAGCGTGAATAATTTTTGGTGAGATTGTATCCGCTTGTCACATTCCTCTTTCGATTGGGATATTATCGGTTCTGAGGCCATAAACCACTTTTATTTGGATAGATGCTTTCTGGTAGATTTGCTTGATGATATATGTGTATCTAGAATGAGTTCTCGCATTATGAAGGGATCTTAAAACTGCTTAGGTCTCGACGGAGTGAAAAGCCTTCTGATAGTCAACATGCTAGATGTAGTGATATATTATATTTAGAACATTTCTCAATAAGAGTGCGAAGTGTCTGCAGATGATCGGTAGTACCAAATCCTTTGCGAAAGCTTGCGATTTGTTAGTATGAATCCATCTTATCAGCCAACCTGTTGGTCATTACCTTTATAAAGAGTTTATATAAATATGACAACAAGTTGATAGGGCAATAATAATTCGCTATGCTGTTCTTATCACCCTTCTTGTACAATAGGATGATTTTAGCATTCCGCTATTTATTTAGAACGTTTCTCTCTGGGAGACATTTATTTATCAATATTTGCATAGCCTCCAGGAAGTTTTCTCTGGCTCTATTGGAACATTTCGCTGGTTATTTCATCTTGTCCTGGGCTTCTTCTCTTTCATCCGATTCATGCTGCCTTTAGTTCGTTAATGCCTATTTCGGGGATCTCTTTTGACCCTACATTCTGACTTATCGTTTTTTAGTATTGATCCCGTCAAACTCGAGAACTGTATAGTTCCTTGTAGAAGGCTTGCGCTACAGCTATAATTTCTTTCCTGTCGCTGACCATATGATCCTCATTATATTAGAACACTTAAAAAAGTTTTCAAGAATATAGGTTTAAAATTAGTATACCAATCCCAGTTTAACGTCCAAAAATTATTGGGTGGTACAAAGAACAAAATTGAAACATTGGAGAAAACTTAAATATATGTAATGTTGCATGGATCGTAACCAAAAATATGTTGGGCAACAGTGTTCCTAATAGTTAAAATATTCGTCTTCCTATTGGTTGGTATGCTAAGGGTTTCGTATCCAAATTTTACAGGAAATATGATATTTTCTCGTTCTTATTCCTAAACTAATCTGAAATAATTGTTTCAAATGAGACACAGAGAGAATACCGAACAGCTTCATAACACACAGTTATATTTTTGACCTTTGTATATCAATTTTTCTACAGCCGCGCGCAAAATAACTAATTGCTAAATTTAAATGATGTCGCGAAAGCGACGAATGCCGTGGATCCATATTTTGTGCTCTAGCGCGAACAAGGACAGGAAAATTCTCACTTTTTCCGTCGAGTGTGCTATGAATGGTCATGGAAATCGAGGATAAATAAATGACAGTCATGCGTTTGTTGCAGTTTGTTGCTGGCACTCCTGTTCTAAATATGCCCGAAGCCCGAATATAATATATGTCAAAACTGACAGTCATTTGCAAATTTCAGAATAAGTATAGAGAAAAATGTGCATTTAATTTTAAAAAAATGCGGCTGTAGAAAAAGTTCTGTGTGTTTTTCGAGCGCAAAGTAAGATTGCCGTTTTCGAAAGATTACTACGTGCAGAAATTTTATCAAAAATGTCAACGGCGTCAAACGGCCTTAATAAATTGATATTTCGTCACTCGAAGCCATTTATATAGTTGTAGGCAATGTATAAAGAGTTATAGGCAAAGACATTTAACCTGAAGAGACGGGACAAATGGTTCTTTGTTTTCCCCCAACATTGAGGCACATTCTATGGTCGATAGATGTAGCGTTGCCAAATTTTAAGTTTACGAGTTACTGTACATACTTTTTTCATATTAAATTATAACACTAAATACTTATTTTCCCCATTTTTGATTCATCAAAAACCGGTTCTGAAGTTCTTACATGTCAATCTGGCAATGCCGCTTCCCTTGGTTCCGCCTTATTTTACCCCCAAAATATTTATAGTATGCACGTAGTAAAGTAACTGCACCAATAGATTGAGAGCATTGGAGGTCGACGACCGACGGCTCTTCCCCATTCGAAGTAAATATACTAACTTGGTAACGTTTCAAAACCAGTGAAGGCACTGCTGTAAATATGTTTATCTACTTTAGTTATATTATATACCTACCTAATACGGGTACTTATTAATACAATAGCTTTATAGAAATACCCTAACAATTTACTGGTTTAGCAAATCTAAATAAACCAATTACAATTGCCAATACTCTAGATTTAATCTTTTTTTCCAGATATACCAGTTTATTTAGGAGATTCAGCATTTATAATGAAATGAAAATATATTTTTAATAGGTATTTAATAGAAGAAAATAGTTATTAAGCTACTTTTTGAATATGTCATTAACCATAGCATATTTTATATGCTTTTAAATAAAATTTGTATGCTTCAGTTCCTTTTTATTTGTCTCAAAAATAATGATAATCAATTTATTTTTAGGCTAGCAGTGGTATGATTTAATTTTTCGTTTAACCATTGAGAGCAGAAAATCCCTAAGTGTCACAAAAACGTTTAAATCGGGATAAAACTGCGTATTTTTGGTATCTCATAAATTTCGTGTTCAAATTTGAAATTATTCAGGAAATAAGTTTTCGGGAATTTTATTTCATTATTAGCTGCTGAATAGTATCTATATTATGCAATGACCATTCATTGCAAATGTAAGTTGAATATACTCTTTTTCTACGACTGCCCTGAAAATAGACAAAAACGCACTAACAACTGCTCTGGAAAACTGGACATTTCAAACATCGTGTGAAAAGTATACTTTGCACACGGCGTGTGCAAAGTATACTTTTCACACGCTTATTCGGGTATTCAGATTAAAGGGTTTCGTCTCCGTTTTAGAGCTTCGCCCTCAAAGGTCCCATTACCAGATCTCTAAAAAGGGGGCCCAATTATAGGGCTTCACCCCCCGGGAGCCCCTTTTTGCAAAACTTTAGAAAATTGAACTCTTATACCAGGGGCCCCATTTTAAGACTTGAGGCCCCATTTTAGGGCTTCGCCCCCGGGGGCTCCATTGCTAAATCTGTAAAAAATGGGGCTCCCGTACCATAGGCCCCATTCTATGGTTTCGCCCCCTGAGGCCCCATTTTAGGGCTTCGCCCTCGGAGCCTCTTTTTCAAAATATTTTGAAAATAGGGACCCCACTCCGGTGGCCCCATTTTAGGACTGTGCCCCTAGTTATAGTTTAGCGAGAATCTCATTTTCTGATAAATCAATAATAAAAATGTTTCCCGTATAACATGTAATTTTCTACCACACTCCCAGTGGGGCACCCTCCCTGTATGTAGCAGTCGTAGAAAAAGTATAGTGTGCTACACGTGCTGAAAAGACCTTTTCCACTCATGAGACTTTATGACACTCGCTTACGGCTCGTGTCACCAAACTGTCTCATTCGTGTGAAAAGTCTTATTTTCAGCACTTGTTGCACAATATACTATTTCTATTTTGGTATCATAAAGAAGTCTTTTCGATGACTGGTTGCTATGATATTAACAAAATTGTGCAATGTCAAAGCTCACTAGCAAAAATTTCGACACCTTTTTGAATGGGATTCCTAATAATACAGACGTCAAAAGTGACAAGATGGCCGTCCAACTTTTGATCGCGACTTGAATAAATTAATGTTTTTCATTAAAAAACGTGCAAAATAGCACTCTTTCGCCCAGTTTTGTTTGGTTTCAAATGGACGTTTTAAAGCCTGAATTTGTGCGACGCGACGCGACGTATAGCTTTTTTGTATTTCGTGAGTGATTTCCTATAAATAATTTTTATAAACTTTATATCAAAGTAACGATGGTCTTGCGGTGTGAGGTATGCAAAATCTCCAGCTATTATCATCCGAACCTGAGTTTCCACAAGTAAGTAAAAGTAAATGCAACACAGTAGTGAGAAAAATATTTATTCATAAATATTTTACACCTAAAACTAAAAAAAAACCTGATTCGGATGTTTATACAAATCAAAAATTCGCGAAACTAAATGGCCTCTTCTTCCTCCGGTGTTTGGGCATCTCATAGACGAGTGTACATGAGGTGGGTCCTCATGCTCACGTCGCGTTCAGGTTCTTCATCGGGTCTTCGGGGCCACTGGATAGTGGATCCCTAGTCCAACCGGTCAGCCAGATTAGTGGCTGAAGGAGTACTGGGTACGGTTGGACTCTTACCAGTATGATAATTGACTTACATACTGGTGTCATGAGCCGGTTTAAGGTCCTTTATATGAATGTGTCTCAACTTCTTGCCGGAACGGTCTTTGAGGTCATAGACAACGGGTGAGACGACCTTAACCACAGTGTATGGTCCTGAGTATTTCGGTGCCAGTTTGGCGGCGAAACCTTTGACTGCAGACGACAGCGGATTTTCTCTTCGTAGAACTTGCTCACCAACTCGACATCGCCATTCTCGACGACGCAAGTTGTAGTGATGGCTCTGTACGGTGAAAGCTCTTCCTAGATTAACACGGACCAGTTCATAGACTTCTTTTAACTTCTGAAGTCGGCCGGTGCGGGCAGTGAGCTGTTGATTATCTGCTTCGGCTTCTTCTTCCTGGCGGTCATTGGTATCCGTCACGCTTCGATATAATGCTTTGGGAGGGTCTAGTTCACGCCCAAAGTTAAGGAATGCCGGTGAAAATCCGATGGAGTCATGATGAGAACTGTTGATCGCAAATACCAGATCGGGTAGATGCACATCCCATTTTCTGTGATCGGTCTCGCAGAATTGGGCAACCATTGTCTTAATGGTTTTGTTGGTGCGTTCTACGGGATTGGCTTGCGGTGTATATGGTGGTGTCAATCGATGTGTGATACCCATATCACGTAGAAGTTCCTTGAAGTTCTGTCCGGTATACTGGGTTCCGTTGTCGGAGATAACTGTGCGAGGACACCCAAATCTTGTAATGACTTCTTCGTAGAAGGCCTGACTGACAGCTTTGGCGGTGGCTTTCCGAATTGCACGACACTGGACCCACTTGGTAAAACGATCTTGAAAAACGACCATATAGTTATTCCCTTTCGAGGAGCGGGGCAATGGGCCAACTAGATCGGTACTGACAGTTTCCCACGGTTGCGTATTTCTTGATGGTTGCATCTTACCAGGCGTCATTTGTTGGGCGGTTTTATAGCGTTGGCAAGACGGACAGTTTCTTACATACGTTGGAATATCTCGGAACATGCCCGGCCAGTAATATCTAAGTGCGATTCTGGCTGTTGTCTTAGCTATTCCCAGATGTCCTGCAGTTGGTCGGTCGTGGTTTTCTTCCAGAACTGCTTTACGGGCTGGCTTGGGAACACACACTTTCCATGGATCGGCTAGGTCATTTTCGGTAGAGTCAGACATATCCCAAAAGTGACGGTATAACCTGCCATCTTTGATACAATAGTCGGGAAAAGCTGGCGGATCATTTTCTACAGCTGCCTTTTTAGCACTGTACCAGGTACATGGGATGAATTCCTCCAAGGTGAAAATTGGATCTGGTTGGTCTTCAGGATTGTCGGTAATAACCGGATCTCGGGATAAGGCATCGGCCACTCGGTTAAGTACTCCCTTTCGGTATTTTATTTCGAAATCAAATTGCTGAAGATATATGCTCCAACGAGCTAATCTCCCGGATGGACTCTTGATGGAATGAAGCCAACGGAGAGACTGATGGTCGGTGACAACTGTAAAGCGGTAGCCTTCCAGGTATGGTCTCATCTTCTCGATTCCCCAAACGATAGCCAAGCACTCCTTTTCGGTGACGGAGAATTTCTTCTCGTTAGGAGTTATACTGCGACTTGCATAAGCGATTATGTGATCGCCATCTGGTCCATGCTGAATCAAAGCTGCACCTAACCCATTATCGGATGCATCGGTCTGCAACACGAAAGGCTTGGAAAAATCCGGACACGCCAGTACTGGGGTTTCGGTTAGGCAAGTCTTCAGGTGGTCGAATGCGTTCTGCTGGTCGTCAGTCCATGCCCATCGAATACCTTTCTTTAAAAGACGATTAAGTGGTGCGGCTATCTGGGAGAAGTTTTGAACAAAGCGTCGATACCAAGAAGCAACGCCTAAGAATCGTCGGAGACTGCGTAAGTTGGCTGGAGCGGGAAGTTCTAGGATGGCGGATACTTTTTCCGGATCAGTGCGAATTCCTTCGGAAGTAACAAGGTGACCCAAGTAGCGGAGAGATCTTCGACCAAATTGACACTTTTCAGGATTTATTTTCAAGTTAGCACGTCGAAGACGACGGAATACTTCTTGCAGATTACGGAGGTGTTCGTCAAATGTTTCCCCGAGGATGATTATGTCATCTAAATAGGCGAAGCAAAAAGGATCTAACTCAGGTCCAATAATCCGGTCCATCAGACGCTGAAAGGTGGCAGGAGCGGAGTGTAGTCCAAACGGCATAACTCGGAAGTGGAATAGCCCGACGCCTGGAACAGTAAAGGCAGTGATTGCTTTACTAGCTTCATCCAGTGGTATCTGCCAGTAGCCTTGTTTAAGGTTGATGCTGGAGATGTAACGGGCTCGTCGAAGCTTGTCTAGGATGGCATTGATATACGGTAATGGGTACGCATCCTTGCGTGAAATGGCGTTGACTTTCTGAAAGTCGATGCAAAACCGGTGTTTGTCATCCTTTTTCCGGACTATCACGACGGGAGAACTCCATGGACTGTCGGAGGCCTCAATTATGCCGTCTTCCAACATCTTTTGTACTTCGGTATTGATAATTTCCTGCATTTTCGGATTCTGTGGTCGGTATCGTTGCTTGATAGGTTCGGGCTGTAGTAGATGGATCGAATGCTTGATTAGCGGTGTGGTTCCTCGAATATCTTCAAATTTCGGTAGCTCTTGATCTAGAAAGCGTTGAAGACTGCGTTCTTCCTTGTCGGTTAGGGTCAGGTTCGGACTGCTGTTTACTTGGCCTATCGGGCTACACATATTAGGAGAAAGCAGAAGTTTGTTCTGTAGATAAACTTGACGGGAACCGAGGTCTAGATGGAACAGATGCCGTCCCAAAATGTCCATCCCTAGTACGATGTCAGAAGTCAGATGCGGAAAATAGCTAATCTCCTCGGTCAGTGTGACATCATTGAACTTAAGAAGAATACGGTAAGCTTCGGTTATGTCAATTACGCCACCATTAGCTACTTTTGCACTTCTCACGGGAGCCCGTACTTTTGGGTAATGGTTCCTTCGGCACTCGGTTACGGCTAGGTCTCCTATATATTAATTGGCGGCTCCGGTATCTATGAGAGCAGAAAACGGAGTATTCTTGATATACACCAGAGCGTGAGGACGAGTGTCTGATGTAGCGGGTATACGGCTGGGGGAATTCGAGGTTCTACCTGCACGGTGCTGAACTGACCTCGGAATGGTACAGCGCCGGTTTAGTTTTTCGGACGAGAGCACTGACAGTCTTCTTTCCAAGACCATCTTTCCCCTCACGAAGGACTTTCTTTCCGTCATCATGGACTTTCTTTCCGAACTTTTCTATCCGTTTATTAGGGACTTTCTTCCCAGACTTTCTTTCTGAGAAGGAAGCAGCTTCGCCACACAATTTCTTTCCGAGGAACAGTTTTCTATCAGACCGTGGACTCTGATGCGCAGAAATGGACGTTCCAGTACTACCGCATTTCGGGCTAATACATGTTTGTGCTCTGACCGTTAGATTATAAGCATTTAGGATTAAGGCTAGGATTAGTTAAGAGGCCGGCGAGCCTGGTAGAGTTAAGGAGGCCGACGGCGGAACCAATCCGATGGCGTTCCCCGTCGAGCCTGGAAAAGTTGGTGACAGGTTGTCATGGGGAAATCCGGTTCCCTACCTAGCCCAGCCCAGACCAGAGGAAGAGGACCACCACTACCGCCAATGTAGGCCGCCAAGCTGAGCCAGACCCACGACGCTTCCTGCAGGTCGCCGCCATGACAGCCGCCTTCAGCAGACCGCCATCGTCGCCGCCTTTCTTGTCCATCTTCACTGCTACTGCATAGGTATTAACGTAGGTGCTACACAAACATCTGTACACTCTCTCTCTCTCACACACACACACACTACACCTTCTCTCTCCCTCACTTACATTACACTACGGCTGGTTTGCGTCTCAGTCCGATCCGCCTCACCTTTTCTCTCTCTTTCTGCTATACGCCGGTTTGTGTTTCAGTCCCTGCTCGGGCGCCAAATTTGTGAGGAGTCCCTGCTCGGGCGCCAAAATTGTGCGCTTCTTTGCTTCTGCGTACTATGCTATTTCTTCTGCATATCATGCTATTGGACTGCCTAGTTTAACCATTACGTCATCCAGTGGTTGGTTCTCGGGCGCCACCGCATCTGGATTATAGTGGTAGAGGGCCCACTCCGCACCGGGTTGCTTTTAGACAGTGGAGAAACGGCGAACCAGGGGTCAATCTTGAATGTTTGCGTGGTTGCCGGCTGCTTTCAGAAATTCACTTGCTTAACGTAACTTAATACTAGCAGGAAGGGATTTAGAAAGAAAACACACAATTTCAAAATACACCTAATACAGCATCTCTATTTGCCAACTGGAAATATAAAGAATGGTGACGTCAAAACCCTGGTAACCTATGCTAACCTAGCGTTGCAACGAAAGAATTATGCTTTACTAATCCAACCTACCTAAACTGAGGTTAACCTAAACTATCAATTCTTAACTAAAAAGTTACTCTAATGCGACTTATGCTTAACCCAAAAGATAAAGAAACGAAAATATTGCCAGAGGGGGGGTATGGTATGCGAAACGTAACGGAATGACATTGAGAAGAGAAACAGAGCCGCGATATCAACTCTTAAGGAACGGTACTATTACGACGAAGCTACTTGGATTATGGTATCCACGAGTCCACGGACAGGCACTCGAATGACGGTCCAACATCGGTCCAACGTAGCTCCTCTGACTTGGTCCTGACGGGTATGGATATACGCGGCCTGATGCTTAGAAGATTGGCGGAAACTTGCGACGATAGCGTTACGGTTCGGATCGTAACAAAAATAAGGATGACGACGATACATAGGATACGGTGCGACATTAATAAACGACCTGACGAGGCTTCCTGCATACATGGAATATAAAACCCGGATTGCGCGTGCGCGGATACGTCTTTGCTTTCCGGTCGTGCTTCGCTACTACGATTTTACGCCGTCGTTGCGGCGGTAGGCTAGTTAAGGAACGGGGTAGGTAGACTGAGTGTGAGAGAGAGCTTGTAAAGATAGAGCCGACCGGAATTGAAAGACCGAGGCCGGCTTGTAGTGTAGAGAGAGAGAGCATGTGTAGTGAAAGAATAACTGATCGGAATAGAAAACCGAGACCAGCTTGTGTAATGTAAGGAGGTGAGAGAGATGAGGAATGGAGGAAGGTGGGTTGAGTGTGAGATAGAGCTTGTAAAGATAGAACCGACCGGAATTGAAAGACCGAGGCCGGCTTGTAGTGTAGAGAGAGAGAGAGAGAGATAGAGAGAGAGAGAGAGAGAGAGAGAGCGAGAGAGAGAGATAGAGAGAGAGAGTGTGTGTAGTGAAAGAATAACTGATCGGAATGGAAAACCGATACCAGCTTAGTGTAGTGGAAGAGGGAGAGAGACATACCTACAGTAATACCTATATAGCAGCAGCGAAGGCGGACAAGAGAGGCGGCGACGATGGCGGTCTGCTGAAGGCGGCTGTCATAGCGGCGACCTGCAGGAAGCGGCGTGGGTCTGGCTCAGCTTGGGCGGCTACATTGGCGGTAGTGGTGATGGTCCTCTGGTCTGCTTAGGTGGCTGGCTGGCTGGCGACGTCTTCTTCGAGAACCCGGGTGGGCTCTGTCTGTTCAGCGCGATGCAGCCCGGTTTTGTTACCTCGACGCGTAGTGGGGGATCACGTCATCGGCCGGCCGATGAGTGGGGACCTTCACGCGCACGGTGCTGCGACGGAGATCGCGACGTTCTACCGGTACCGCGCGAGTACTACAGAAAATGTGAAAACCGATTTCCCGGCTTTTCGCGACGGAATATTTTATTGAACTGAGTTTAGAATATTTAGATTATATTTTACGAAAAAGAATGATCTAAATAGCTCGTAAAATAAGAAAGTTAATCCGGCTTGCATACCATTCCCCTAAAAATATAGTAACTTCGTTACAGTAGTACAGTGGGCACCATTTTGTGATGTGATTAATTAATATTTTATAATATTTACCTATGTATGTGATATTAATGGATAATCTGATATGTTTGCAGTCATTTACCAACCTCTATTAAATCATTTTTGAAGTGAATACTTCTTTGGTTTCATGGTAGTGGTTTTGCAAGGACACGGAAAAATTTCGTGACACAGCAAAATAACTATTTTGTGTTAACTAACCTTCAGAACCCATATCTAACCCAAACTAGCTCAATCTAACCCACACACTATAAATAAAACATAAATATATTTTAAATAATGCACCCGAATAAATACCATCATTTCAAATTAAACGTATTTACTTTATTGAAATTATTATTTTGATGGACTGACATTTTCAAAGTCTACGTCTATGAACTGTCCTTGCTTTCGTTCAGGCGGGGGCGGGCAATACTACATTTAGTAGTGGGGACGAAGTTTGACAAAAGTTTGTACACGATTCATAAAAATATAAGGAGGCGGGACAATCGTTTTGTTGATATTTTTGCAAGATTTCGGATTTTTATGAATGAGTTGTCGGGTCTCTTTAGGTTAAATGTTTTTGGCTATAGGTATGTGATATTGTTCACTACTTATTTCTAATTAAATTTACATACCACTTTTGTAATATTAGTGTGACGGTTCTAAATTGGTTGCCTTTATTATGGGATGCTAAGAGGCTAGACAAAACTACAATTTATGTCTCAAGTTTAAAAAGTTAAACTTCTTGCAGAAGGGAGCCAACCAATTATCGACGTAGAATATTAATTTATCATGCAATGTGATATGAATGAACTTATACTTTAATCCCAATACTTAATGTAAACATCTACATATAACTTTTCATCTTTCGGAAAACTTAAATATCCTGAAGCTGGATTGGCTTTCTTGTACCCTTTGCAGACAAAACAACATACGACCATGGTTAACAATGAAAACACTTTATTGATTAAACGTCCAAAAAGTTAACACACTTAAATAAATGAATAATTGAGTACAAATAATAACACGCAAACAATCCAATCTAAGAACGTAACCTGCTGCTTCTTGTCAAAAAATCGAGAGTCCAACGCTGTGCGGTGTGTTCAGATTTAGACTCAACCAGGTTTATGTCTCTTCGATTCGGCAAACTGTCGTAATAGAAAAAGATAACACTACATTGGACACCAGACCGGTACTGTTATTCATAAACAAACGAAGTCTCCCTCATATAATTCGACTCGTAGCAGACGCCCAGAATATGAGGAAAATCCTCCTATTGGTTGGATTTTATTGCTTCAAAACCGTGGAGAGTTAAATAACTGATTCGGTACGGTATAAGCTGTGCTACGGGCATATTTAGAACAGAATTGCCAGCAACAAACTGTAACAAACGCACGATTGTCATTTATTTATCTTCGGTTTCCATGACCATTCATAGCACACTCGACGGAAAAAAGTGAGAATTTTCTTTTCCATGTTCGTGCTAGAGCGCAAAATAAGGATCCACGGCATTCGTCGATTTTGCGATTTCATTTCAATTTAGTAATTAGTTATTTTGCGCGCGGCTGTAGAAAAATAATTATATTTCATATGTCTATACATCATCCATCAATATACTTATGCAGATGCTGCCATGTTCTTTTTATAGACGCGCTAGGCAATTAGCCAACGTTTGTTTTTTGTATAATATTCATACTGAAAATGTTTAATTTATTTAAAGCTTTGCATTAAAATTTCAAAACCTGCAATTAGTTTATAGAAATAATACATATTTAAGCTCTCTCGATATTAGAGTATTATTTTATAAAACATAATACAAATTAATTATTAGGATAAACGAACATCTAAATATAAAAATGATCATATTATCTGCATGAGGTGCAGAAAAATAGTACATTTTAACAAAGAACATTACATTTTCTGCTCTTCGATTAATTTGTAACCATCCTGTTCGATTTCGAGATCTATTAAACTCAGCAATTCCAAGATCTCTTAAACTAAACTGCTCGTAAAAAAAGAAAAAACACAATTTTAGCATCATATCTAAATTCTTATAGTTTGGAAACAAATTGGCGTATTTTTATGAGCTTTTCAGATCCTGAAAAGTGGTTTCATTTAAATTTTATGTCACAATGCCGCTTTGCGTTAACAAAGATGTTTAGGTATTATACAGGCTGAGAAGAAAGTGGTCCAAAAATTGAACACGTTGAATCTGTTGCATTTGCGTCAGTACTTGTTTATGGTTATATAGGCGTAATTTGATTTGAGTATCTCGAGACGCTTTTGTCAGTTTATTAATTGAAGCCTTATTGCAAAAATTTTACTTCTTTCCAAAATAAAATAAAAATAATTTTAGTATAATTTTAAAATTACTGTAGTTTGTAATCGAATCGACAGACCTTGATGAACCCTACAGATAGAGTTGTAGTATTGTTAAGATAATTTGAAAAGACAAGTTTCTTTTTGTTGTGTGAATATAACAAGCACCAATGGAAGTTCATACTAGTCTCTCCAGCAGGCGTTCACCTATAGATCAAGAGCTGATCAAACCATGCTAAGACAGGGAGGCTAGGAAAGGGAGGTACAAAGGATCCGATTGGACCCAGAAAGTAACACTGATGGTATTGCGTATTGTACAGTAAGTTGATGTAAAATGCGATATATCTTCTTGAATTGAGGTCTTTTTTTTAAACATAGAGGTTCTGGCTAACGTTGGGGACCAACATCAAGAGGGAGAAGGAATATGTGAAATACTAAACTCCTTAAATACTAAATAAATGTCACCCTATCCTAAGTTTGAACCTGAACTTGGAAAATATTATGTCAGCATTCAACATAATTAATACACAACGGGAGCGGTCACCGCAAGCGATTATAAACCTTAAATGTGCAACGATCAGCTTATGTTATTATATATATACTCAAGCGAACCATCAGTTCGAACGACTTTGTTTCTCACCTAGACTAGTTCAATGTATGCACATATTTATGTGCGTATGATCTTAGCCTGCAACCATATTTCCTATCTAGACACGAGTCTCGCAGCACAAATGTGTGTGGATTCGAGTCCCCCACCTAAAGTAGTAAAAGTCGAATCTACGATAAATTTGTCAAGTTCTAAGAAATATACTTTGAAAGTGCCAATAGGTTAGTCTGCAGTGTAAACTACGAGTAGAATTAAGTCAAAGCTAACCATAAATAAAACACAACACAACATGCGCACCTTAGCAATCGGATTCAGTGTAAATTCAGCACGTCTCCAATAGACATTGCTATTATTTTTAGCTGAAGTGCGTTCGTTATAATCCCTTCCCACTTGACTTAGATCGATCCCGAATCTGAGCTACATAACCTACACGCCACCCAAGGCGTGGCATTACGTCATACAGGTCGTAAAAGTAAAACTTTATATAACGTAATATAAACAATTTAAAGTATGCCGTCAATCTTAAGACATATACTATTTACACGTGACAATCTTGTGCTTCTTCCCCAACCAAGACAAGCTTTCGTAGTGGTCACAGTGGGTTATTACACGTAACTGATGTTATTCCTACATCTTGGAATAATAACTTGAGTACTTGCTTTGTTCTCTTCGATTACAGAAGTCCGTTCATACAATTAACCACATTATTTTTAACTCTTACCTCGTTTTACTGATTTGTTACAAGTTGAGTAACTCACGAATGGTTCGAGCTTCAAATGAGGTTCCATAGGATAGTTTATTGGGCCCTTTGCTCACTTTGCTATTTACTACTGATTTTTCTAAATTTCATAAAACTCTAAAAGTTCACCAATTCGATGATGGTACCCAAGTATACCTACCATTCGTTTTCTCCAGAGGATATACATGCTGATATGTCCGCTATAAATTCCGATCTTGAACTTATAGCGAAGATCTTCAAGACCCATAAATTTGTACCTAATGAAAGCAATGCTTTGGTTTATTCTCTTAACTTGTTTTACTGATTTGTTAAAAGTCGAGTAACTCACGAATGGCTCGAGCTTCAAAGGAGGATAGTTTGTTGGGGCCTTTGCTCACTTCGCTATTTACTGCTGTTTTTTTCTAAATTTCATAAAACTTTGAAAGCACCAATTTGCTGATGGTACCCAAGTATACCTACCTGCTGATATATTCGCTATAAATTCCGATCTTGAACTTATAGCGGTGGGTGTCTAAGGCTCATAAATTTGCACTTAATGAAAGCAAGACTCAATTGGTGGTTTTTGGGACGCATCAATGTGTTACACCTGTTTTTCTTTCTAGGTTTTCTTCACGATTTATCTCTAGACAGATGGGTTTGTACCAAGTCTGTCTAGTGAGCTTATTGCTTAAGAAAAGTTTGGGTTATGTTGCATGTCTTCAGTATTATCGCTTTCTGTATATAATGATATATTTCTATCTACCTGAAGTTGCTTCAGAGTGAATGTTTTATGTGTAATGCCTGTTTTGAATATTACGAATGGATTTATTTGCATTTCTATTTCCATAGTCTTTCCCCGTCTATTCGCAAGCGGCGGGTATACTTTTCTGTTTTTGAAATGAAATTTCTTTGCTGAGGAGCGACAATTTTCGAGCGTTACGATAAGTCCGATCGTGTGGGGGGAGTCCGAAGAGTGCGTCAGCGGCGAGAGGACGGGGAATGGGCATACGCTTGATTGGGAGACACGGGGGGCACACGGCGTGTGCAAAGTATACTTTTCACACGCTTATTCGGGTATTTAGATTAAAGGGCTTCGTCTCCATTTTAGAGCTTCTCCCTCAGAGGTCCCATTCCCAGATCTCTAAAAAAGGGGGCCCAATTTTCGAGCGTTACGATAAGTCCGATCGTGTGAGGGGAGTCCGAAGAGTGCATCAGCGGCGAGAGGACGGGGAATGGGCATACGCTTGATTGGGAGACACGGGGGGCACACGGCGTGCGCAAAGTATACTTTTCACACGCTTATTCGGGTATTTAGATTAAAGGGCTTCGTCTCCATTTTAGAGCTTCTCCCTCAGAGGTCCCATTCCAGATCTCTAAAAAAGGGGGCCCAATTTTAGGGCATCACTTTTTTTGCAAAACTGTAGAAAATGAACTCTCATACCAGGGGCCCCCATTTAAGGCTTGGGGCCCAATTTTAAGGCTTCACCCCCGTGGGCTCAATCCCAAAGACTGTAAAAAATGGGACTCCCGTAGCATGGGCCCCATTCTAGAGTTTCGCCCCCCTAGGGCCTCATTTTAGGGCTTTGCCCCAGGGGGGCCCTTTTCCAAATGTGTCAAATATGAGGCTCCCACACCGGGGGCCCCATTCAAAAGCTTCGCTCCGCGAGCGCCTCATTTTCAAATCTGTGAAACATGGGCCCCGTATTTTGGGCCAAGGAGCCCCAATTTAGGGCTTCACCCCCGGATACTCCCTTTTCCGAATATGTAAAAAATGTGTCCCCCGAGGGAAAGCAAAGCCACAAGACCTCTTTTACACTATCAGGTTCGCCGGTCAGGTATTGAACCGGACAGAATCCTGAAGTAAAATAAAAATATCCGGACGCAATCAGGTTTTCATCAGGTCCGGTTTTGTGTTGATTAAAAAACTTTAGTCTACGTTTCGGTGTTCTCGATTATGGATCGTAATGCGGTTATAGCTCTGTGGTATTTAAACAGAAAGCGTAAAAAGCAAAGTAATCGTAATAGGGCACATTGGGTACACCATCTGCTTCAAACACGTGATGAGATTGGTGCCTCTCAAATTCTGTATGAAGAATTAAGCAGTGACGAAAAACATTTTTTAAATTAATTTAGAATGTCTGTTTCGTCTTTTGAAGAATTACATACTAAATTACAGCCAGTTTTACAGCGTCAAAACACAAAAATGAGGAATTTCATCAGTGCAAAAGAAATGATTTGCTTAACTATCAGGTAAGAAAAGCTTTATTCAGAATATTTTTTCTCTAACAATATAAAACAAAAATGCATGAATTAAAACAAAACTATTTTCCTGAGTGAAATCAACATCAGCCAATAAGCAGTAAATATTTTTCTTATAATATTATAAGAATGAACATAAAATAGTATTCGAAAAAATATGTTTTCTTTCGTGAAGAGTATTTTTTTATAAAGTGGTAAAGTCTATATCAGAATATTGGGAATCGGGTGGAGAATTGACTGTTGATGAAGGCGCAGGAGATTGAGATTCCTGTGCAACTTAACACAGGGGTCCAAGAGGTTGTGAGGTGTTTTGATCATGTGAGAATTGCTGGATTGGAGTGAATGACTGATGACAAGAACACTGAAATGCTGAAGTTTGGTAAAACGGTTGCTGTGGTATGTCTTTATGGAATGGTTGGTTGCCTTCTTGCCTGTACTGCATCGTGGATGAAGTTGATGGTAAGTTTGTCATACTGGAGAAACGTGTAGGTGATAACCTTTTTTTAATATTGCGCAAAAGCTGTAGCACTCCCATCTGAAAGTCAATAGTTTCTTCTTCGTTGAAGTTATCTATCGTTGGCAAAAAAACCTTGCCGCCAGAATTTTGTTCTCAACTTCATCAGCCTTTTCTTTTTATTAGACTGGCGAATAGTGAGAGTAAATGAATATTGAGAAGTGTTGG
The DNA here is from genome assembly GCA_016904865.1 of Pissodes strobi. Lineage (NCBI taxonomy): Eukaryota > Metazoa > Arthropoda > Insecta > Coleoptera > Curculionidae > Pissodes > Pissodes strobi. The sequence goes on along the minus strand of MU184156.1, from coordinate 139,108 downwards.
CATCATCTGCGTTAACAGCAGCTTTCGATACCTTCGATCATGCACACAAACTAAACCTGAAGGCAGTAACCGGACAAGTGTGAACGCGCAAATAAGCTGCAATACCCAACCATCACTTTGTCAGGCGTCAGGGAACCTGGTGCTCCAGTCGACCCATCCGGCTGCAACCGGTCGCCGAACCGAACCTGATAGTGTGAATAGCCACATTTAAACAAGTGTTCCATTACTTATCCGGCTTTCTTCAGGTTCGAAACCTGACCGGCTAAACCTGATATACTTTCACACGCTTATTCGGGTATGACATGAGTCAACATGAAACTGTTAGCTCGAGCTGCTGAGAATATGTCGGGTAGGTGCGCAGCAGTCCCTATCTCGACACGGAATTTAAGGCGGAGTGGTTTTTGCTATTCTCTTTATGCCATGACCAGGGCTTATGTTGTTTAATTTTGGTAGGGCAGAGCGGAAAGGATTTGAACGCCAGAGTAGATAAAGTTTTTATAAATCTAGAAAATTCGGTATCGACATCATGAAGTTTAGAAAATTTTTGTCCGAAAAAATACGGCATAATTTACGGGAAGCAATAATGCATTTGGATTTTACCGAAAATTCTATTAATACTGCCTCATGAACAGAGAAACCCGAGTTAAGGCCAGCACAGTCAACGAATTCTAGATCAAAAGATGACACGTTATAGTCTATAGTATTAGAACTAGTTTTAGTTGTTTTAGTTGGTGAGTTAATATGCATGAAAGCGTCGAAAATGGACCGAAGGGATTCTTGAGCAGCACACACACTGGAAAAGTCAACATTAAGGTCGCCACACAAAATTAATTTGCTTCTTAAGGTATGGTTCCGCTTGTGCGTCGAACGCATGCAGTGGCTGCAAGCAGCGACTGCATACATTTGCCGTTGCGTTTTAATGGTTCGTCTAGTGCAGCAACTTTAACGAACAGTGCGTTTTTAGCTGCCATGGAGTACATACTCGCGCTTCATATTTTGGAGGAAGGACAAGATGAAATTATTTGAAAGTACATACAGAACAAAAAAAAAGAAATGGAACCCTGTACACACAATGTACAAACACAGAACTAACGAAGGCACCTATACTAGTCTTATTGCTAACTATTTGATGGATGACGAAGACAAATTTCAGCGTTTTTTTCTACTGACAAGGAATCAGTTTAACTTCGTATTATCATCAATCATCGGCAAAATTAACAAGATACCAACTGCATTTGTTCGAGGACCTATATCTCCGGAAGAAAAGTTGGCTGTAACACTTAGGTAAGTTTTATCAATTGTTTAATTTGGATGTTACAAAACTAAAAGATGTTACAAAATTAAAAACACATAACTTTTAATAAAATAAGGAACACTTTTGAAATACAGCAACTAGAACTATAAACTAAGAAAAATGGCTACAAAGAAGGGTATTGTAAATCCTGCATATTAAAGTAATTTCTTGCTTCATTTTGTTGGACTATGCTGACTGGAAAAATACTGCATGTAGGTTGCTGCAGCTGTTGATTTGCAGCCTCAATTTCAAGATCTATCACTGTCTGCAAATGTTGCATTTTTGCCTTTGAAATGAAATGCGGTGGTAGCCGCTTTACAGAAAGTGCTATACTCTTGTAGAATAGCTCTATTTCATTCGGTTTAATTTCAGAGTTTTGTTGCAATATGGATTCAATTATTTTCTCTCTAGCCTTCTTGTTTTCATCTATCATTTGTCGCATGTCATTATCATCAATTTGGGATCTTTTTCTCTTATTAGTAGTTGTACTTGTCGAGGATTTATTTTGTTCTCTTTGTGGCGTTTCTACCGGCGGTATATTTGCTTTATCTTGCCGATTCTCACTTTCAATATTAATTGTAATTTGATCTAATTCATCAATCGGTTCGCTTTCTTCGACAATATTACACTGAGTTCTGTAAACAAAAATACGTCTATGTCAGTTTTAAGTTTTAATCACTAATTGTAACTATAGTTACCTCCTTTCTTCTGGAACAGTGTCCAAAAACGACAAATATCCAAACAATGGTCATTTTTGTGGTTTTGCTTTAGCCGCGGAACCTGTACCAAGTTTGTCTCCTCTCTTTAGCCTTTTATATGTGTCTCTAATGGAACGCCACCTTTTTTTGCAATTTTCATCTAAAAAATCATTTTCAATAAACTAACGCCATAAAAGTATTATATACAATTTCCTCTGAAATGAATGCCTGCCATTATTGTGATTTTTAAACGAACTTTTAAAATAATAAATAACTGAAATTTTTCTTCTACTCTTTAACACCATATAAATCCAAAATAGGGAGATTCCAGTAATAAGTTAAAGAAAATTTCTTTTATATTTTTAATTGCCCTCAAATTTTCTTGGCAACATTTAGAAATATACCCTTTCTTTTTTTTAGATCTCTTGCTACGGGTGAATCATTATCTCTATCTTTTGGGTTTCGCATATCACACTGTCATATATCGAGGATAGTAAGAGAAGTTTTGTCAGCTATACGTGATCAGCTACTTCCTGTATTATTGCGTTCACCTTCCCAATCTGATTTGAAAGAAAGAGCAAACGAATTTTGGGAACGATGGAATTTCCCTAATTGCGTTGGTGCAATAGATGGAAAACATGTCCGTATTATATGTCCTGCAAAAAGTGGTTCTCTTTTTTATAATTATAAGGAATACTTTTCTATCGTCCTCCTGGCTATAGTCGAGGCGAAATATAAATTTTTGGCAGTGGACATTGGCTCATACGGCAAAGAAGGAGACAGCGGCATATTTTCAAAATCCATAATGGGAAAAAATATTTATAATGGTACTTTTGGTTTTCCGCCCGACATTGAACTGCCAAGATCAGACAAATGTCTACGTTATTGTTGGCGACGAAGCATTTCGTCTTCACAAAAATATAATGAAACCATACAGCAGGGACCAAGCTAAAGAAGATATACAGAAAGCGATTTTTAATTATAGATTAAGTCGAGCAAGAGGAGTGTCGGAAAATGCATTTACTCTTCTAAGCAACGTTTTTAGATTTTTTTTTTCGCCAATTGCAATTGAACCATCCACAGTCGATCTAATAATTACTGCGGCTGTTTGCTTGCATGACTTGATCCGTAATGATTATGAAAATAGAAATAAACATTTTGATGAAAATGCCATACATTCAGAGATAACACTGGCAAATTTAATACCATTTGCAAGAAAAGGGGGTTATGGTAATGCAGAAGGATTTACGGTGCGAGATAGATACAAGGAATATTTTAATTCTGATGGTCAAATTGCTTGGCAAGAAACAATAGTTCTAAGAACCTAACTTATAAACAAATATATAATTAAATATCTTTTGATTTTCTACCTGTTTTTCCTTCTATTTCAGATGCTATATTTTTTCATATATTGTCTTTTACATTAAGGTTGTTATAATCTGCATGAGATGCGTCCTATAGTGACTTATATTGCGATACTATTTCTATTAGCATCATGTCTTCATCCGTTGCAAATTTATCACCGCTCATTTTGACGATAAAAATCGGAAATAAATACAAAGAATAGGTGAAATATCACACGACGTCGCTGCCTTGACTGCTACACCAAGCAGTCGAATAATTCCCGCTGCAGCCGATGTTTCAACGCAGCGACCCGCCGTCCAAGATAAACCACTTGTTCGTAATTCCGAATTAAGCAGTCAGCAGTCTCTCCGTCGAATGCAGTGACCGCTGCATGCAGCCAATGCATGCGTCCGACGCACAAGCGGAACCATACCTTTAAAGGTAGGGACTCAAGCAAGCTCAGTAATATTTGACTGAATATATGCATGTCAGCGTCAGGTATTGCAAATATAAACAAGGTAGAGGACATAAGCATTATGATAGACGATGGAAAATTCAAATAGTTTCTCACACAATAAATCATCGAAGTTAATCACTGCCGAAAAGTCGTTGTTCGTATACATTATCATAGTACCCCCATGAGATAAATTACTTCTATTAAATCTAGTTACTGTAGTATAATTTTTGACAAATACAGGCTCGTCAAAATTTAAGCAATGTTCAGTTTTGGCAATGATTTCTGGAAACTTGAGCTATTCAAATAACAGAAATAATTCTTCTGTTTTGTGTCTTAAGGACTGAATATTAATAACAAAAACACCATGCTCGCAATCATCCAATTTTTCAGAGGGTGATTGATCCTCTGTTCGCGTTACTCTACCTAAAAATTCCTATGTCTAATCGGAGAACCAGTAGCAAAATAATTGCTGTGACTTTCCCTAACCTTACGAAGGTGTTGAAGTTTCTCCGATGAAAAGAAATACTTAAAGGCAGAGAGATCCGAATCTCGCGACAGCCGCACTAGAGGTGGAGTCATCGGGTCCATATCAAGCCCACTATCCCTCTTCGCACTTTTCTCCACAACAACCTTCAAATTCTCTAGCGCAAGAGACTTACTGGCAGCCCAAGCTTCCCTGTCAGAGTCAACCCCAACAGACCTCACCCCTCCAACTATATGTACAGATGTTGAGTCAGATCGTGGTGGTAGGCTTCGGCCGTCCAAAGTGCCTGGTACAAAATGTTGATAGCCAGTGGATAAAGTACTTGCTGCAGGCGGTGATACCTTTAAGGGTGTTAAAAATAAATTGGCAGTGACTATTTCAGTACCCGGCGGTCACATACTTATGTCCTTAAGCTGCTTTAGGTAGCTTTTTTCTGCACACCAACCTTGAAATCGGAGTGTGAATAGTCCTTATTCTTTAGCATTGGAAAGCATGGGATAAAGTCAGTTGTTCCAAGTTTTTCGTTGGTATAGTGTGCTTTGCTGTATAAGAAGGTGGGATCTTGGACACTACCACATAATGTCAGTATTCTTTTATGGGGGATATGTAAGGTGTGGTAGCAATGACTTTAGGAGAAGTAATAACCACTGTGTCATGGTTATCTGTATGGTCAGTCTGATTCGAAATCGATTTTTTTATTGTTGGTGGGTTACTCCTAATAATTGGCTTATCATTGGCAGCCAACTTTTCTATCGTGAGTGCTATTTGATTTACACTGTTTCGCATATCATTCATTTTCTTTAATAACTCTTCCTTTGATGAGTCGTGAATCTGAACTTTAAGAGGCTAATCATGATTGTTCATAAAAATAGATGACAGATTAAATATATCTTGACTCATTCCTTGATCGAATGGAATAAAGTTTCCTGTCTATTATTTGAGAATCTGGTATGAAAGCTGTGAATGTCATCAATTTTTTTGTATAAATTTTTTTATTTGGAGTCACGATTACTCAAGGTGTGGTAAATTTCAGAAATGATTGGAAGAAGATCATTGTTCTTCTTTAGACAGGTTCCCAGCGCTTGGACATTTTCCAGAGAGATCTGCGATCCTTGTAGCTGTGACACCTTGTCGGGAAGATATTTTAACGTAGGAGAGTCACAAACACTGCAGAACAATCTAATTTTGTTGGTAGAGCACCTTTGCTGCTGCCTTATCCAGCCCAGTACAGGTCATACAAAAATTCCGCAACACTCTCCACTACAAGGAAGTTGATATTTATCCTTTTCTGCGATGATTCCCTGGCAGGAATCACACTTAAACTCAGCCATTTCGATATTGATATTAGTATTCGATGATTTTAGATAAAAGTCAATGGCAGCTGAACAAAGTCAAGTTTGTCTAAACAGGAACCTATAAATCAATCAGGAAATACACGCACAGCACAAGCGAACGCACGCCGCGCCGTAAGGTTGAAGTTGAATAATTTTACATAAAGGTAAATTTGCATTCATTGTGGTTGTGGTTAGGATATTGGAAGATTTAGCAGTGTTTATTCTTTCTCTGCTTGTGTGTCTGCTCTGTGCAAAGAAGAATGTTTTTTATGGAAGTAGTTTCTGAAATTTTATATCTGCGTGGAGTATGTAAACATATATGAGTCCTCTTCGGCCTACTTTCCTATCCATCGTAAGTCTCTCTTTGCATTAGTTTGGGTGTAGTTTCCTATGTCTTGTAGGTTCAGATTTTGTGAGTATATTTAAATTTTCTGGATCTGTTGTCCATTTTATTACTTCAAAGAAATATGGGAGGAGCGGAATGGCAAATGTGTTAATAGTTTTGAAAAGGTGCTTCGAATTTAATTTCATGTTTAAGATTGGTGTTACGAGTTTCCTTTGTTCTATAGTTAGTTGATTTTTTATTTCTGTGTGGTTTGCCCTTGTGTTCAACAGTTATCCCTAATATTTGTATGTTTTATTTTCAGGAATGTTATCTAGTAACTGGTTGATAAGAGTTTCTACATCTATTTTATCTACGTAACGTCATCAAATTATTAAATTGTCAACTACTTAAACAGATCGCAGGGATACATATCAGTTAGACTCATTGGTTGTGGCAGAAGGATGGCTGTATCACCTTCTTCATCCTTTTTAAGGTTTGAAATTTAGGAAAATGACATGGACATTAAGAAGAACAGCATTCCCATTAACAATATAAAATACGTAGACAACATGGCAATACTGGCAGATAAAGCCGACGATACCTAAAACTACAACACGTTGTGAATGAAATCAACGTAGGTAAAATCAAATTAATGATTGCTAGCTGAAACGATATCCCACATACACAATAATGGTGAACCTATAGATCAGGTCACAAAGTTCGAATGCCTGGAATATCTTATCCATAAATGGAACCCAGAAATCGAAATCAGAAGCAGAATTGCATAAAACAATAGAGATTTTTGACTAACAACGGTCTTGATATCGCGAATTCAGCTGTAGTTGTCAAAAATTTGTATGGTCGGTTCTTTTATATGGTGTTGAGGCATGATCTCTTAGAATGTGGAAGACAGACAGACGTTATGTGGCGAACCAATCTTAAATATCGAGAATTCTGGGATTTGCTTCGTCTTCACAGAGACCTTTCCAGTATTTTGTTTCAAAATTTTAATTCGACTATGTAGATAATTTAATTTAATATCATATTCGAAATGCTTTTCGAAACTGTCCCTTAAGTAGATTTAGTTTACTTCTATATCAATTGTCAGATCGTTATGCAAATCCGACAGAATAAAAACTTAAGTAATTTCAGGAATTGCCAGAATATTGCACCTTATGACTACTTCGTTTTCGACAATGTGCGACACAAATGAAAAATTCGAATAAACAATTTCACACAGGTTTTAAGGTTCGAAAGCAAGTCGTAAACATAATTTCAGAGAAAGCTGTAAATAATTTGGCTATTGAACCTGCCTTATTTCCAAAATTCAAATTTTGCTCTATTACTTCAGTAGATGTAGAGATCGTTTTCTTTGTACAAACATGTCCTTAGTGATAGACGTCACAATTTTCTAGTTCAAAACCTTAAAGTACACATAATAACTAGTGCGCATTGTAACCTTTCAAATTAATATTAATTTAGGTTTGATATACATTGATGTCGGTAAATTGTATTTGTGATTTAATAAAGTCTGTACAGCTTTAATCTATTTTTATTCAATACATAATCCCCTAATTTAGTGAGCATTTAATGTGGAATTTCCAAATCTAGTCGTTTTATTACTGCATGTTCATCGCATATTTATGTTTTTGCATATATCCTACAAAAGTAGAAAAATGTACATGTATATGCGCATATTCTCTAGGTTTTTGATTGCATATAATCCGGTCTTTAATAATATAAAAACAACAAAGTATAGTTTTATGAAAAAGTGAATATATATTAGTGTGATCCAGGATACGAGTTTTGGAATAGTTTATATTTAAAGAATTGTTACGAGTTCTATCCAGAAATTGACCAGAGTCCAATTTTATACCATGAACAAATTTGTAATTTTCGAGTATTTTCAGGAGTTGCCAGGATACACGATCAATTCGTTTTGGGCAATGAGCATACAACGCAAAAAAAAATCCGAATAAGATTTCATTTCATTTATAACATTTTCTCCCACATTATATGCTTAAAATATTCAGCAAGTGTCTTAGTTATAACAAAAACTTTGTATATTTAGAACAAACGACTAATGTATAAATTATCTGGATAGTTCACATTATTAATCAAAGAGACTGTTATTATGCGAGATGCGTGTAATTTTAACTTCAGTAAATGCGCCTTGAGTTAGCTGCAGTTGGTAACTATTTGCGTAAGGCTATCCGGCTAGGCTTTAAACGACAGAATGAACTGGTTCTAATTCAAGGCATATTAATCACGATTACAATTTTGCTATTAACATATACAGGGTGGTTCAATAGTGTAGCTAAATCACATAACAGCTTTGCAACTTTAAAGGGTTACAACTTTCTTAAGTGTTCAATATAGTATTAATTTTCTTATACAGGGTTTTTAAACTAGGCCTATTTTATACACCGTGTTCTATACTAAAAATAAACCCTTAAACATGCAGTACATTTCAAATGACTAAGAGCAAACGGTTTGAACTCACCCATCTTAATTTTTCTCGCTTGAGGTATTTACAGGCACCACATTATGGTGTAATCGGAAGAAATAAATTGCCGACCAGCAACAAAAAAAATCACTTCTATTGGACCCAAACTAATTCGAACTAGGTTTGGAACGTGCGAATAGCTCTTCTCTAAGTCAAGCTATTGGGAATTTATAGCTCGTTAACGACGCTAAATATCAAGTTCCAAACGTCAATATCTCAAAAGTCATCGGATTTAAATGTAGAATACGTTACAGTCAAAATGTCCCAAATTTGAAGCAGAATAAAAAAAATTAAGAACACGACTTTTTGAGCCATCCTGTATAAACTAAAATATTTTTAGCTTCGGCGCTTGGGACAACTCGACAACTTTTATAAAAAAAACTTCTGTGTGTCTGTAACACTAAAGCAATTAGTGTGAGTTTGTCAAACTATTAGGCCACATTGTATATTAGGTGACCTGGGCTGGGCATGCATATGCATATACCAAACAAAAGCTGTGCATGTAATAAGCAGGTTATATGGCGATGTAGTCAGGGGTGTAGGAAATACGTGTTACTAGACATCTCCCTTTTAGGAATTCACTTCGTAATTTGTCTGGGAATCTAGCAAGGTTGCTATGTATTAGTTGATGTTTATATAATATAACCACACAACGGAAAATGGCAATCAAAATCTTAAGAATACCATATACAATATCTAGCGTATACCAAACGTTTAAAATTTCGCCAAAAGTAAAATCTTGAAATGCCTAGATTTCTTTTTTAAAATTTATTAGCTAATCTTTTATTACTCATTAAACTACAACAGTTTTCGATCTTTAAACATAAATAAAACAATCAAATATAAAAAACAATCGAACAATTTTTCTACTTCTTTCAAGAAGGAAATCTATCATGAATCGTTCTGATCTCAAATAACATATAATTTCATGATTTTGACATTTATTAGGGCTGATATGCTTTTGCGAACATTTGCCAGATTTAAATTGATTTTGATTTGGCTAGTATATTTGAATTGGGTTAGATTGGTCTATGTTTGTTTAGCCAGAAGACTGGTAGATAGCAAAGCAAAGTTTATGCTTATGCATATTGTGGGATAGCCATACAATACGTCAAACTTGTACAGGGTGTCCGGTTATAAATGTAACCCCCCTTTAACTTTTTTATTTACCCTCGTATAAAAAAATGTTAAGTACAAAAGTTGTAAGGATCTTCATATAGTTTTCTGCGGTGTGAAAAATAATTGAACATCGAAATTCTACTGTACAGATTAAATTAATGTTTTTTTTAATGGGACATCCTGTATATTCTTCTGTATATCGATAGAGCTCTTTAAGGCGAGTTCAGCAATATAAGGTTTGTTGGGTCTAGCTATAATAGTTACCACGTAAATTGCCAGAATGTCGGGTATCTGATTATTACTGAATCCCTCCTAAATTCTTTATTTGGTGACCTAGAAAAAAATGTTGTATATAAAAGTTATAGGTTCCTTCAGAAACTTTTCTGCGGTGGTACTAGAAAAACAATTGAACATCAGAAAAGCTTCTGAAGGAAGAATTTTTTTCCAACTCACCAAATAAATAATTTTGGAGAGGGGTTCAGTAATAATCAGATACCCGACATTCTTGCAATTTACGTGGTAACTATTATAGCTAGACCCAACAAACCTTATATTACTGAACTCGCCTTAAAGAGCTCTATCGATATACAGAAGAATATACAGGATGTCCCATTAAAAAAAACATTAATTTAATCTGTACAGTAGAATTTCGATGTTCAATTATTTTTCACACCGCAGAAAACTGTATGAAAATCCTTACAACTTTTGTATTTAACATTTTTTTATACGAGGGCAAATAAGAAAGTTAAAGGGGGGTTACATTTATAACCGGACACCCTGTACATACCCTTATGCGCGCCAACACATAATAAATTGCAGGCTGGATAAGAGGTCGTTTAAAAAGACCGTTGAACTAGGTGAATACCAAGTTCAATACGGATAAGAAGTTACATGCGGTTCAAAGGTTAATGGAAATTTTGACTCAGGAAATTTTACAGGCCGGTGTCAGAAATGATGCTTCCACTTAACGCTTTATGTAAGAAATGTCTTCATCCTCATTCTTGGAGACTATTCTGAGATAACTAAGGAGAATAGAAATGTTCTAATACCTACGGTATATAATGAAGAACTATATTTACAAAAGGAGGATTATAACCATAAAAAAGTACTCAGTCCTTTACTACGATTAACTTTTTATATGAGACCTTCATTAGGCACTGGTTGCTACCTTGGATTGTGGTATGCTATTAACCCTTGTAGTCATATGGCAACACGGAACAAATTTTATTGTTACTCTAATCTCACGACTCCTATATCATTGCGGATAATTTAGCCGCTTGGAAACAAAGCACTTTTTAGTGCCACCACCCACATCTTATTTTTAAAACTATAGATATTATTCGTATTGGCCGCTTATTGTCAGCTGTGTGATGATGCGACTGGAGTAACTAACCCAAACTAAAACTGATCTTTCGGTGCTACTTTTTTTCATGATGATTTGAACTAGATGAAACAAAGAATAGACTTTACAAAATGCATTAACTCGTAAATAGAATAAGAATCAACTAGCAATAGTTTCATATTGAAAGCCAGCATTCTATTGACCAAACTATGGTTTCTTACAGGGGACATTTGCAGGGAACTTCCCCCAATACATCCAGAACAAGCCACATAAATTCGGATTCAAATTGTTTGTCATAGCTGGTGTCTCAGCGGTTATCTAGAAGTTATTGTGCTGAGTAAAATTATTCATGACCCCACTATACTGATGTATTTTTTGATAATTATTTTTCAAGTTTGTCTTTTGTTGGTTGACTTAAAACAACAATTTGGTATATTACTTCGAGACAATTGGGTGAAATAGGTTGGTTGTCCTCTCGCCTCCGATAAAGTGCTACAATCGAGGTTCATACAACTTCAAAATACATACAGATAAACATGTAGTAATTGCAAAATGGGATGAAAACAAACGTTATGCTAAGCAGTACTTTCTTCCGGATTCATCCTATGGGTACCGTCAAATGATATTGCAAAAAAGAAAAAAAAGGTAGATATAGCATGTTCCTCGAACATCCAGCATTGTAATAAATACATGAGCGGTGTTGATAAGGCAAATTCTTTGTTATGACTTTATAGAAGTCCAAGAAGATCTCGTAGGTGGCAAATCCTTCTAATTACGTACCTTTTGGACATGCGTGTTGTAACCGCTTGGATTGTGCACAGAAGTGAATCTTTACAACTGAATTAAAAAGAAATAAAAATAGAGGTTGCCAAATCCATTAGACATACCGGCAAACCTAAGGAAAAGGGAGGCCTTCATTCAAGAAATACAACCTTAAAATCTTATTATTAAGATTGAATACAATACACCGACAATCAAAAATGCTTTTATAGTTTTCATGCATAAAGTTATTTTGATGATACTGAAGTTTACGCAGTAGTATTGGAAAAATGTTTTAATATTATTTTATATATTAGCCCTGCAAAGTATGGGGACATTGGTTCGTTACGTTTTGATTACTTAAAAGGTACCAAACTTTAATATGATTTTTTGCTTAAGTATCTTAATTGAGGTTAGTCGCGCGTAATATCCTGATATCAGCTAAGCATCCCTTCGTAACACTAACGTAATTGACTTCACAATTGCTGTAATGTGCTATATAGGATAGGTGTAATGCTTTTGTAAAAGTATGATGTTATTATTAGTAATTTTGGTGTCTAAACTAGTTGCCGTAAGCTGCTATTATACTTCAGTTTTCTATTTTACAGATTAATTAATTTTACTCTGAACGAAAGAACCGATCGATTCTACAACCCATCGTAAAGTCGAAGTATGATCAAAGGCTAGTTGCTTCGGGAAATTGCACATTCCTGTAGAGGTCTGATTAGCGATGTTTGCGCCGTTGTTGAGTCGATACAGTACAGTGGTACAGGGCTTCGACTGTATTAATTTATTTAATTAATGAACGTATAAGCATGGTATATTGTTCCTACCGGTAAGGTAAATATCAAATTATTATCAGGGTAGGATGTTTTGAGGTAGGCTTCAAGCTTTAAAATGGCAATTTTTGAAGGCCAGTGTCTCCAGTATCATAAGGTGCGTCCAGACTTGTGACAAAACTCCGCCGTGACGTGTCAGCGTCGCGAACATTTTCACGACGAGGCGAATTTCGATGCGTGTCATCGTCGCCTGTCATCCTCGCGTGTCATCGTCAGCATTATAAGATCCTTTACACAAACAGTGCACTATATAAAAATCGGCCTTTCCCATTGGTCGATCCGCATGGCCCTCAGCTCGCTTCGCTCGCTACTGGGGCTCAAGAAAAGGAAACTAACCAGGTGCTATCCCAATATAACCCAAGACATACCCAAAATCAAGAAAAAAAGCAGTTTAGAAACATAATCTTAAAAAATATATATAAAAAAGCAACGGGGTTCGAACCGCGTTTTCCAGGTGAGACCCAACGATCTAAACCTCTACACCACAAGAGCTCTTGATAGAGATTGATTGCATCACGCAAACATATCGTAATACGAGATGGATCGACCAATAGGAGAGGTCGATTTTTACATAGTGCACTATTTGTGTAAAGGATCTTTAAATGCTCATCGTCACGTATCATAGTCCCCTCTACAGCGTTCCGATCATTTAAATAAAAGCAGTCGTTCATCATGGACGCTGCAGCAGCAGCGTACATAGTTATAGATCATTTATTGCGTAATTCTATTAATGTTAACGTTGTCTCCTGTTCCTATTCCATCTTGATGTTAAAAAAAACAAATACTAATTCGAAACAAAATACTGGTTAAAATTCAATTAAATATGCAAAACGTTCTGATGATAAGCGGTCCCGTCCAGACTTGGCGAACCAAGCGGCGTAGCATCCCTTTGATGCGACGCCAAAATACCGACAGATCATGGAACGGAGTGATGACACGCAGTAAACGCGGCTATGTCACGCATTGCGGTTACGGAGTACCGTCCAGACTATACGCAACGAGGTTCGCGGCGGTGTCACGATACGCGGTCTTGTCACAGGTCTGGACGCACTTTTAAAGTGCGTCCAGACTTGTGACAAAACCCCGTGACGTGACAGCGTTGCGAACATATTCATGACGAGGCGAACTTCGATTCGTGTCATCGTCGCCTTCCATCCTCGCGTGCCATCGCCATCATGATATTAAAAAAACAAATACTAATTCGAAACAAAATAGCCGCTACATTGGTTAAAATTCAATTAAATATGCAAAACGTTCTGATGATACGCGGTCCCGTCCAGACTTGTCGAACCAAGCGGCGTAGCATCCCTTTGATGCGACGCTAAAAGACCGACAGGACATGGAACCAAATGATGACACGCGGTAAACGCAGCGATGTCACGCGTTGCGGTTACGGTGTACCGTCCAGACTATACGAGACGAGGTTCGCGGCGGTGTCACGATACGCGGTCTTGTCACAGGTCTGGACGCACCTTTAGATTTACGTGCTTTACGTGGAATTGAAAACATATGATCTGTCAAATTAAATTCTCGCTGAGATTGTGTCATCAAAACAGTTAAAGGCACAAAAAGCTTTATAAAAACTAGTTTTTTATCTGTAAATCGAATGAAGCCTGGTGGAATTCGGAGATTGTGTGATCACGTTTCGCTAGGTTCTCTGAAAGGCTAGTATCAAAAACCGATCCATGTCCAACTGGGTAATTAAGCTAAATTTTAATTTAAACATTGAACATTGATCTGGTAAATAGTTTTTTAAGTAGCGGGAGTGCGGGAGGGTTGACCATAGACGAGACTTGAACCACTCGCCATATTTCATTTATGTTTCGCACCAATCGAAATCTACCGACCCTAAACGATGAACTGTTTACCTCGACTAACTGTACATAAGGTTCAATTTGATATTCAGGTAGTTATCTCTAGTCTTTAGTGCAGTTAAAGTTCTGTAAGCAAAGTATGGAAGATAAATTTAGAAGTCTTTTAAAAGTACGAAAAATAATGGGGAATACCGGGAGGAAGACTTGAGACGTTACCGAGTGGGAGACTTGAACAGTCAAAAAAAGACATTGAAGATTTCATTTTTCTAAACTGTACTTGAAACACCAGATAGTAAAACAATGATATCTGTTATTTTTAAGTTTGTTTCTACCGAATTATTTTCTTATTTCCTTATGTCAATTAAAAAAAAAATTCGTTTGTGTTAATAAACTTTAAAATTATTAACTAAATGTTTTTTTATTGTTAGCTGTTTACTGAACTACAACTTAAAAGCTTATACTCACAAATTATTTAAAAAAAAATTTTTTTAGTACTCGAATCGTATATGGTCCAGTCTCGTCACTAACCGGTTCATGTCTACCAATGGTTGGGGAGACTTGATCCAAAAACGCCTTGTCCTACTTTTTCTTGTAAAAAATTAACCCTACAACCTAGGATGCAGACATTGAATTAAAAATGCCACAGCTTTTTATGAACGCCCACAGTTCTTGACTTAACCCAAAATTAAAGGTAAAATAATTTTTTCAGCGAAATGTGGATCAACTGTCCCGCACTCCCCCTAATTATCGTATTGTACTTGAAAGAATATGTTTCGAATTATTTTTTTGATTTAATTTATTTATCTGAAATTGCAACACTCCACGATGAAGCCACGTCTTTAGTTAATGAGACAATGTTCTTTTTTTCAGCTCAACACTGGCTTGTGATAATAATAATACTAATAATAATAAATATTATTATTAGTATTATTCTTATTCTTAAAGTATATACTATATATGAAGAGTGAAATTTTTGGAGTTAAACTCTTATTAATATATGGAGGTAATGCTGCAGTCCGCAGTCAATTTGGTCGAAAAGAAGCCCAGTGAATTATTTCGTTAGTTTATCTGGACTTACGTTGGCCAATTAGGGAGTAAAATAAATCAATATTTTTAGTAGGTACCAGTTCATCGGATGATGTTTTTTTTTTTTGCTTAAAATAAACTGTATTTAAATACCTTTTATTTTGACATACCCATAACGAGATCAGCAGTAAGATATCTCCGCAGAGCTTATCTCAGCTTCAGTATAGTTCTTCAATTTGCTGCGGATGGCGTCTAAATAAGATTATATTTATTGCTTGTGCGAACTTATATTTTGAAGTTAAGTGCTGCTGCTGATTTCAGTCTGTATTGTCAGCATCAGGCTCGTCTAAACAACGGCAATATTATCCACTAAAGCCCCCTCTGAATTCATGTATAGCGACGTAAGAGCTGCCGTGCCTAGGCCAAAATTACATGTAAGTTTAGGTGTGCCTAGTAGGGTTATGTATCGTTATCACCACCAACGTTACGACATTGTACTTTTAATACATCTGTTCAGCGAATGCTTGAACAATATCGTACCACACAGTTACACTAAGTAGGTCATAAATTATAAATAAAAATATGCTTACTAATTATGAAATAATTAAACATATTATGTGGTTCGCTGAACTGAAAACTAGGTCTAATTAATACGAAATATATACCAATAATCTGATATTTGTGCTAAAGTAATACCTAATATATCTTGCCCTTTACATCACCGCCATTTAGAGAATGACCTTCACTATTGTCACTTGCGAAGGTCAGTCAATAAGGAGAGATAGCCAAACGTTTATTTATCTGGAATGTTGATCTCAGCGTATTATTTTAGCACCTAATGACTGATGCTATAAAAACCTCAAAAAAATTAAACTAAAACTATAATGCTAACCCTTATATGCATAAATAGAAATTAAAAATAACACGATTTTTCAACGCTTTTATAACAATCATAGTTAACCACATATTTTCAATAATATGAGCTCCTAAAAGGGAATTAAGTCTTAAAATTAATTAACATATTTTCGCACACGGATTTTGTGTATTTTAACTTCTTTACCCCAGTCATCTCGTATAATGTAGTTACGACCTTCGATCTCAATAATTATTGAGAATTGCCATTTGTATCAAAAGTCAAATGTATGTAGGCTTTCATTAGTGACCGTAACTAAATCACCGAAACGCAGTTCAATTTGATTTGCTTCAATATTAAACTGGGTTTATCAGAACACTTTTAACTTTTTAAGATACTCCCCCGTCCTTTTATGTGCTAATTGCAATCTGTCTCGAAATTCTTGACCATAAGCTTCGATATTATATAATGGGTCAACTTGGGAGTCATTTAACGCCCCAGGAAAGGTGATATATTTTCCAAATGTGATGGTGTGCGTTGTTCAGGATATATCTCATGATATTCATTTTGAACTTAATATATAACAACATTAATTAATTCCATATAAAACAAACACAACAATGAATCTTTATAGACGTGTCATAACACAAACACAGGCTGGCCACCTGGATTTTTTTAAAATATTAAATATTGATTTTTTAAACCGAAATATTTCAAAAACGGCTCAACCTATCAAAAACCTATATATTTTTGAAATGGTCTGGAATAGAGTAAAACCATGTTACGAAGTTGGAGTTGTATTGTAACAAAATATATAGTATTGAGTCCGAGTGGACCAATCGGTTTATGCGTCGCTAATGCACATTCGCAAATACTCGTTTAAAACACGATGGTTCCATGAATTCAACTGTTTGACTGTGGTAACCTATTGAAATCTTGTAGCCAATTTAAAAAAATTCAGTTTTATTTTGAAAAAATTGGTTCTTGTATTTAGAACCCACATCATCGGTCGTGACTTTTCGCATAGGACCATATACGAGAATAAAATTTTTGACGAAGGCTTCCGCATCAGTTTTGGCTTCTTTGTTCGGTATTATAATTATTACTATATATTTTGTTAAATCGCACTGTATCGTAACAGCGTATACACGGAAACGTCGTTAAATTTGGGAAACCTGCCGATTGTGTCAATACATACAATATCAAATGGTTTTTGGGGAGTAGGAGTAATAATCAATGGCTCTGGTTGCTTAACTTTAATTTTGTTTACTTGGCATTTATGACACTATTTTATAAAATTGACAACGCGCGACGGCGCGTGACTTGTTTTTCCAAGTAAAAGAGGCCCTTAACTTTTTTAAAAGTCGCTTTTGGCCACACTAACCCAAACTAACCCACTAAGGGATTTGTGTGATAACCTTCGATTAGTTTCATCTTTTCATCTTCGTCAGTAATAAGTTTTCTTTTTGAGAAAGAAAGAGTAATATTTGTTTAGTTTTTAGGTATATCTCTTGAAAATTATTAAATGTGCACAAATTAAAAATATGATCACCTAGGCTATGCTTTATTTTATATAAATATTTAAATCACCAGCCATTTTACCTAGCTGAGACAACGCTTGCTCTAAAACAATGTTGCCGTTTATGATTTTAAATAATTTTTGAGCTTGAAGTCTGTTTTTTGTAACGAATGAACATCCTATGATGATTAGATCTAACGACTTGAAAAAAGGTAATTTTAGAATATCTGCATTATTTAAACTCTCGAAAAATTTTGGTTTCACTATTAGTGTTTCTGACACCGGTTTGTTATTTGTTTCAATGTTGCTAGCGAGATACTTGAGATAGATCGAGTGCATCTGCGTAAACGTTTGTTCGCCTTTTACATACTCAATGTCAAAATTATATTCTTTTAACTCTAAACGCATTCTGGCAAGTTTAGATGATGGATCCCTCATCGAAAATAAATAAACGAGGGGCCTATGATCTGTACATACCAAAATTTTTGTACTATAAACATATCAATGGAAATGTTTAATTGTCCAATTTATTATTGTTAACTCTTGTAATATTGCTGGTTTGTTACACTCCCCTGTGTGAAGCATAAGCAATCGACAGATCATTGCCATTAAAATTTTGAAGAACTGCAGCACATCCAATTTTTGAAGTATCGGTTGTTACAATAAAACTGTTTTGTAAAGCTTGGATATTGATATTGTATTCGTGGAGAAATTAGTGAGTTTTAAATTTATCGAATGAATTTTGACAATTCGACGTCCATGCGGTAGTAATTTGTAAAGGCGACGAACCGTTTAACTTCGACAGCAGATTTCGGAATCGGATACTTGTTACTTATGTCGTTCGTTTGTTATTTTATGATCCAGATATGTTACTTCATTTTTAAAGAATGTGCATTTCTCAGGATATAATTATAAATTGAACTTTCTACATGTTTGAAATACTCTATACAGGTTGGTCAAATGATGATTTTTTGAACGACCGATTACAATAAGGTAGTCCATGACATCATGCTTTGAAAACTATTGGGAATTACTGAAATCCCAAAAGGGTTGAGTAAATCTGAACGATCCGGCAACTACACCAAATTAAGTGATCTTTCTAGAGCCTTGACAAAGAGGAACTTGGTGAAAACCACTAATAAGTCAATGACTGAGAATCAGCGAGCCCTTTCTACGTGATCTAAAAAATCATCAATACGAGGAAGTGAAAACTTGAAGTTTTTTATTTAGTTGACGGAAATCTACCACTAACCGCCACGTTTTTTTGGCCGTCTGCAGATTTTCTAGGTACCTACAAAACTGGATTATTATACTCCGGGTTGGATGGTTTTATTATATTATGTTCAAGCATTTTGCTAACCTGTCTATTTATTTCCTCTTTTTGCGAATGAGGGATACCGTAATTTTTAGGCTAATTCATTTATCTTTGACACATCCAGGTACCTCACGTGCGCCAAGTTATTTCATTAATTTTGGAATTCTATCTTTGTGCTCTGTATCTATATTATAACCTTTAAATTCTTGTGGATTCCTAGTTTTTAGGTTAATATTGTTTGGAATGAAATTTTGATTTGTTGCATTAATAATTTTTACAACCGGAGAATTTGCTGAAACTATGTTCCTTGCTACAAAGACGCCAGGGCTTATCTCAGCATTTTCTACAAAGAATCTTCCTTGAGGAGATTTAAACTTTTTATCTCTCTTGTTACTTCGCATTTACAGGGAATAACTACAGAACCTTCCTTTAGACTAATTTGAATGGGAATTAAAATATTTTTATTGGCTAGTCTAATAGTCATGGTCCAATAATTAGGTATAGTAGTTCAGAATGCATTTACATTTTGTGATAAAAACTCTACCTAGAATTGCGTTCGTAGGGATAGGAAACTAAGAGTCTACGATACGAAACCCATGTTCAATCTTATAACCTTTAACAAAAATTTCCGTTTTCGTGATACTTCGGAAATTCATAACACCATCAATAACGCCTTTAATTTTACAAGGGTTTTTTGAATTTATTATTTGATTAGAGCTTATATTTTCTTTCTTAAAAATGGAGATGTCGGCACCGGTATCAATTAAAAAGTGTTTTTATTTCCCGTCATTTTTGTCAAAAGTACTACAAAATTGGAAAAAGAAAGGTTAAGGTTAGAGACATTTATAAATTGTCCTAATGGTTCCGTTTGGGGTCCAACTCGTTTCCCTGATCTGACCATACACCAGCTCCTCTGACTGACCTGTAATAGTATATTATTTTATATGGAGGAAAAGTGATACTTTTCATGGCGCGCTCGTGTTTAACAGCCGAACGGAGTGAGGCTGGCAATAGAGAGCAAGCCATGAAAAGTAACTTTTCCTCCAAATAAAACATGCTGTTTTTTCTTCAAATGTCGACAAATTAATGCAAAAACATCTCTTTTTAATAGTAATAATATCATATCTAATTATTATTAAAGATAAGTAGGTTCGCAAGGCGGCTTAGACCGGTGTCGGTGAATAGGCACAGGTTGTTGCCATAGTAATGTAACATAAAGCTGTCAGTGGACACTGTCAACAATAATTTTTTTTGTCATACGCTCCCAAAAATAGCTATTTTACGGACTCATTTGAGTCCGTAAAATGCTTCTTTTTAGGCCTAGTCCCTAAAAGTCGTCATGGCAACCTTTACGGACTATTCCAAAATTCCTGAAAATGTCTAAATGTCAAATTTCGAATGACATGAGAAAATTGTCAAATAGTTGCTACGATATCAAATTCTAAGCTAACTTTGTCGTACATTATGATTTCAAAAATTATGGTAAATTTGCAAATTTAGGCGTTCTGAAGAATTGCAAGAAGCGTATAAATAAAAATAAAATTTTGGGAGCCTATGACAAAAAATAGTGTTTGTCACACGTACATAAATAAAGTTTTTCAGGACTCATCTGCTATTCCGGACTCGGCTAATGCCTCGTCCGGAAACAGCAATGATTCGTCCTGAAAAACTCCATTTTAGGTACTTGTAACAAAAATAACTATTTTAAGATTGCGTCTCCGATTGCGTTTTAATTCCGTATTGATAAGCAGTTATTGAGTAGGTTCGATTAAATAATAATCAATTTGTTCCTAAATTAGTGATTTTTAGAAATGCAGTCACAAATTGAGTGATAAATACAAATTGTAGTTTAATAAATCTTGAGTTGGTTGCGCTTATTTTGTTGTCTGTATTGTATCTATGTTCCTATGACAACACTTTTACCTCCGCCGGCGGAAAAGTGAAAAGTAAAGCTCCGGCGGAGAAAAAACGAAACTTCACGGCCGCCTACACAGTCGAGTAATGACGGATTTACTGACGTTTGAAGAAAATAGTATATTATTTTATATGGAGGAAAAGTGATACTTTTCATGGCGCGCTCGTGTTTAACAGCCGAACGGAGTGAGGCTGGTAATAGAGAGCAAGCCATGAAAAGTAACTTTTCCTCCAAATAAAATATGCTGTTTTTTCTTCAAATGTCGACAAATTAATGCAAAAACATCTCTTTTTAATAGTAATAATATCTAATTATTATTAAAGACAAATGGGTTCGCAAGGCGGCTTAGATCACGGTCGTAGGTGGCCTTGCTTAGACCGGTGTCGGTGAATATAATGTAACATAAAGCTGTCAGTGGACACTGTCAACAATAATTATTTTTTTAAAATTGCGTTTCCGATTGCGTTTTAATTCCGTATTGATAAGCAGTTATTGAGTAAGTTCAATTAAATAATAACCAATTTGTTCCTAAATTAGTGATTATTAGAAATGCAGTCACAAATTGAGTGATAAATACAAATTGTAGTTTAATAAATCTTGAGTTGTTGGCGCATATTTTGTTGTCTGTTTGTATTGTATCTATGTTGCTATGACAACACTTTTACCTCCGCCGGCGGAAAAGTGAAAAGTAAAGCTCCGGCGGAGGAAAAACGAAACTTCACCGCCGCCTACACAGTCCAGTAATGACGGATTTACTGACGTTTGAAGAAAAAATGTATTTGTGTTATTCGACTTGATAGACTTGTTCCCGTTGTACCTTCTATCATTATTTGGTCTACCGTTATCACTAACATAACCACGAATTCCGCTGCCTCGATTATTAAGGAACCTACTATAATTAGAGTTTCTTTCTTCGGTATTATACCTGGTACTATGACGGCGCTATCCTCAATAATAAAAGTTATTGGAATAGCCGCGACCATTATTACGGTGGTTAGTTTGTCTCGTATTGGTAACAACACATTTGAAGAATTCACTTGAACATTATTATTAATATTTATAGATTTAGACAACTTTCTGAATTGTATCAAAATTGGCTGCCTCCATTACTACCCTAGCTTTCTCTGAGTTGGAACTTTGAGCAAAAGATCTTACGGCTTGATCGGTAGAATATCGTATTGCGATATTTGTAGGTACACCCTCACTTATATATGCTCCTTTTAATTTTTAGCATTCTATTGTCATTTAGCTGACAGCATAGCTGTACTTTTTTCAAAGACAATACAAACTGAAATCAAGTCCGCAGAAGGATGCAGCAGACCACCTCTAAAGTGCTCAAATTATCAGCATCAAACGCCGTCAAACCATAAGCACTAAAAACATATTGATTTAATAGTAATTTACGTTACAAAAGATCTTACGGCTTGATCGGTAGAATATCGTATTGCGATATTTGTAGGTACACCCTCACTTATATATGCTCCTTTAAAATTTTCGGTGAGATATTCAATATCCGAAGCCTAACTTGTCTCTTCTCTGGTATTTTGCTTTAACTTTATTAATTTAGTTGTCAACAGTTAAGAACTTTCACCCTTAATATTAGAAATCATAGTATTTATAATATCTTCAAGGGATGTTTCAATTGTGGTTAAATCCCGCACCCTACCTGCAAGGAGTGTCTTAACGAAAGTTACTGCATTTGCACTATGTTCGCCAGAATTTTCGATAAGCAGCGTTAGCGCATCTAGAAATGTTGGCAATTTTTCGCGAGACTCGTCGAACTCCTGGGGAACTATTTTATTAGCTAACTTAAAAACTCTCTATTTGATAATGGCATGATTTTGGTTCTGACCGTTTCCTCTTCGTCGTCCGATGTTCCATGAGAGTGATTTCTCAAGGCCGCGTCACGATACGATTTATAATACTTGCGTCTCGCAAGAGAGATAAAGTACCTCTGATGACACATATTGTGGCATCTGTGGTATACCTACACTTATACTATAGTATAAGTCTGTAACGTAACTAAGTGAAACTAATCGAAAGTTGATTGGACGACTAACCAAAAGTAACCAAATCTATTAAAATGGATTATACGTATTGAAACCGACTCAAATTACTAAAATCAGTTGAGATTAAGTAGAACTAACCGAAAGTTAATTAGACAACTAAGCAAAACTAATCAAATCTATAAAATTAATTCGAACAAATCGGAACCGGTTAAAATGAATAACATAAGTTGAGACTAAGTGAAACTAACCAAAACGTGATTGGACGATTAACCAAATCTAAATAAATATACTAAAATTGATTTTAGTAAATCGGAACCGGCTTAAATAAGTAAAATAAATTGAGACTAAGTGAAATTAACCGAAAGTTGATTGACGACTAACCAAATCTATTGGAATTGGTTACATCATATCGGAACCGGCTCAAATAACTAAAATAATTTGAGACTAAGTGAAACTAACCGGAAGTTGATTGACGTCTAACCAAAACTAACCAAATCCATTACAATTGATTGAAACATATCGGAACCGGTTCAAATGACTAAAATAAGTTAAGACTATGGGAAACTAACCGAAAGTCGATTGGACGACTAACCAGAACTAACCAAATCTATGAAAATTGATTGTAACGTATCGGAACCGGCTCAAATAAGTAAAATAAGTTGAGACTAAGTGGAACTAACCGAAAGTTGATTAGACGACTAACCAAAACTAGCCAAATCTATTAAAATTGATTTGAAAGTATCCGAACCAACTCAGATAACTTGAATAAGTTGAGACTAAGTGAAACTAACCGAAAGTTGATTCGGCGACTAACCAAAAATAATATAATCCATTAAAATTGATTTTAGCGAATCGTAACCGATCCAAATGACTAAAATAAGTTGATACTAATTGAAATGAACCGAAAGTTGATTAGACGACTAACCAAAACATGCCAAATCTATTAAAATTGATTAGGTATAACATATCGGAACTGACTAAAATGCCTAAAATAATTTGAGACTAAGTGAAACTAACCGAAAGTTAATTGAACGACTAACCAAAACTAATCAAATCCATGAAAATCGATTATAACGCATCGGAACTGGTTCAAATGACTAAAAT